>JASSUY010044706.1:0-26947 GCA_032466535.1 Forpus xanthops
GTAAAGTGGGGGGGAAAAGAAGGTTGGGAGGAGTGAGTGGGCAGGCAGATTGATTTACGCCTCAAACCACGACAGCTAGTTTCAAGACATATCACCACACTTGGATATTACATGCCCAAACATGTATTTAGTAGATCAAAATGAAGCTTAAAATCAAAAAATTCCAACACAGACACGTGCTACTTGCCCTCTCCACCAAAGGAGTACTACTAAAATTAATAGACTCTGTAATAGAGTGGAAGCAATAATGCCTCATTGGTGTCCCTGCCATGGCAGGGGGTTTGAACTAGGTGATCTTGAGGGCCCTTCCAACTCAAACTATTCTGCGATTATTACGTTCCCAAAAAGCCAAAACCAGCTTTCATGTACACACCACTGCCCACTGCTTCTGGGTGCAACATTCTGCATCACAGACTCTGCACCTCAAGAGTTTAAAAAACTGGGACATCACCTGAACATATGCATATGCTGCATAAGGAGTGCTATTTACTGCCTTTTCAAAGCAGCGGTGCCACTTCCAGTTTCCCATGATGCAAATATTTAGGTGGATAACGGGGGAGGTGAAGAAGAGGTATTCTTTCACCCACTACACTGAAGATCATGTTTCTTAAAAGCACTAGAAAGTAACAGACCTGAAAACAACATCCCAGCAGCTCTAGTGGCTGTTGTATGTTTCTTTTCCTGAACATTACAGGAAAACTTCCACAAGTATTCACAGCAATTGTGCCTTATTTTTCCAGTGAAATAACTGAAATTCAAAAACTATGCTGCATCCATAGAAATAATTCATTCTTTAACTAAGAAAAGGTTGGGACAGACTTATTTGAAATTAAGCTAGGAATCATTTCTCATGCTGAGCGCAACTATTGTGAAATTATTTCACAAATGGAAAAACATAAGTGCTATTTCTGACAAAGACTTAATAATGTTTTGTCAGATGTTGCTCTCACTCTTAACTGAAATAAATTCTAATTTTATCCTTTGTGTTTAATCTCAAGAAATCAAACTTTTTACTATATTTACATTTGTACAATCTATCTGTGTAGTGGCTCTTAATGAACTCAAAAGTGGTTTTCTTATACCTCAACAGCAGTTAAAACTTTACTTCAAAGAAATAATTTTAATAAAGATAACACACACATTAACAGACTGAATATACAGTACGTGCTTATTTGGTACACAAATCATCATGAATACGACAGTTATTCTAGGAATTCTGATATCTGCAAAATATTAGCTAAGCTCAGACATTATAGGCTGCTGCTTAGTTTAATATCCTGTAATGAACCTCAAAGAGTTATGTTCTCTGTAACTTAGAATCCTTTCTGAAGAATTCTCAAGAACATTAAGAAATCCTGCTGTTATTGTTCCTAAAGGAATGCAACTAACTTTTCACATACTTTTTTCCTTACCTACTACAAAAGGTAGGTAAAAATGGAAGCCTTCAGTCATTTTGCATCACATTTCTGCCTTCTTTGTTCTCTGGTAGTTTTAAGAAAATCTAATTTTTCATCAAAAAAGACATTACTATGTTTACGTGGTACCATGAAAATGTAAATTCCTAAGTTCAGAATCTGAAAAGTTAAATAAAAGCCATCTAAAATAAAGCGTAAGGATTTTTGTTTGCCTACATAGGAAAAGTAACATGCTTGGTACTGAAAATTCTGTCCAGCAGATGCTGGCTCTATTTCCCCCAGGATACAGGAAAAGGAATCCTTACAGTCTTGTTTCTGCAGGTACCACTATGGTGACACAAGGCAAGAGGCCATCTTACTTGCCACAGCCTTATAGGAGTCAGAAGCAGAAGCTTTTCTCCTTACAACTATATAACCTATCAGTGCAACTGAAAGCACTGTCACTTTTCCAATTAAGTTTAAAGAAATACTGCAGAGTTCAAATTTCCACGTTCTTTCTACAGCATTCTGTTTGCTGTAGTGTAACGATACAAAAGTGTATCTTGCAACTAAAGATTAAAGCATGTGAATCATGACTGAAAATACAGTAGTTTTAGCCTACACACAAAACTAGTATTTTTGAACTTTGAAACAAACCTTGCAGGCCCTTTAGGGATTCAAAGGCATATTTTAACATCTAATAATACTAAGAAGTTCAAGTCAAAATATTTCGGTGCTCCTTATGCTCCAGAAAGCCAGCTGCATATTGATCTCCCCAGAGGTACCATGTTTGTTCTTTACAGGTCAGCCAAATAAGAGATGGCACTATACGTGATATCGGAGAAAGAACACAACTCTTAGCGTAACGCTAAGGTAGCAGCATGTGTGCACCGTCTTGCCTCCTCTTCCCAGGTAGCTTGTAAGAGCAGTCAAATACATGCTGTTCTCAGTGTTAAAACACCTACTGTCATAAAGTGTACCAGCAACAGCCAGAGATAATGGGGCTATCTAGCAGCTGAGTTTAGTAGGAGTTGAGGACTGTAGGAGACATACAGGAATTGAAGCATCAGCTGTATCTTCATCAGAAATTTGAAACAGAGTAAAATTCCAAATCAAAAAGAAGGGCACAACACTATGTTTTCCCTTTTTGAAACAAAAGCACATTATCTGTGTAAACTTCCATACTTATTTATATAAGGTAGGTATAAATTCACCCTACTCTTCAAGCAAGTGAATAAAACTACCTTTTTCCAGCAATAGAATAATTTCTTCTAACAAAACAAATAAACAAGGATTGATTTTAGCAACAGAAAGCTCTCATCCTATTAAAATTTTACAGGTAGGAGGAAAGCATTTTTAAAAACTTCTGACAGGTTTACTTGGTGGGCACACAGGCACATAAGGCAAGAATATAAAAAAAAATGACAATCAAAACAGGAAAATATAATTTGAATTCTCATGTTTTAATAAGAGCAAAGATAAAATATTTAGATGCTATTTCAAAATGCCTCTTTTGTTTATTACAGTATTTGCTTGCTCCACTGAAACTGATGTTAGAGTATAAATACATACAAAACCAAAATAACCCGTAACAGAATACTGACAATATTTGGACAGCAGATATTGTTTCTCCAGTCTTCCTCTTTAGCTTCAAAAATTGCCATTACCAGAAGCAAGAAGGTGGAAGAATAAACAGCTGCTCAAGTTGTTGTTTGCTTTTTCCAAATGCTAAAGAAACAAAACATTAATTTCATTACACTGGCAATTAAAGATTAAAAAGCAAATCATAAATTGCTACAGATGCTTCTCTTTACAAATAAATTCATATATTATAATGTCAGATCTGATCCTTAGTTGCATTCTGAGGACTCTAAAAAAAAATGCAAAGTATATGTTCAAAAATTGTATTACAGCTGTTTTATCCAAAATCTATACAAATGGTGTCGAAAGAAGAAAGCCACAGGGACTAAACTCAATTTTTCTTGCTAATGTCTGTTCCTGGTACTGTTACCATGGTTCACATAAAAACTTCATATGTATGCCCATAAAATTGTTGTCCTGATTTTCAGTTTTATCGGATTAGAACAAGTATGTTTATTCTAATGAGCAGAAGACTTGAAAAGAGGCCTACTAGGCAGAAGAACCATCACTGCGTAATTAATGAATTATTTTACTATCCTTACAAAACAAAACTGAAACAAAACTGAGACAAAAACTGTTTCTGAGACTTTAAAACTTCTTTGGAATGAAGGCAAAACACAATGCATGGTTCTGAACAGCACATCCCTTCAGCTGTTCTGCTGCTTAATAGCCTTCTGCTACCTTCAAGCTAGACTGGCTCTGTAGTGGAAGTAGCTGATGTCCTTTTGTGCCTACACAGACTACACCATCCTTCCTGGTTATATAAACTGAAGGTAACTGTACATAATGGCAGATACCCAGTCCCAGGACTCCCCTTAATACACTGGCGTTTCATTTCTCTCTCAGTTATTCACAAAGTCTAAGCTACACAGTGATTTTGTGACTCCACTGGGAGTTACAAGACTGGTATGCAACTCTGACGTGCTGCAGAAGTGAAAGCATACACTGTCTTTTGAGCTCTTACAAGTAATTCCATTCTCAAAAGACATGCTGCTGCCACCTGTTTACAACACTACCTTGATTTGTGCTGCTGAAGCCAACCTGCACCACTGCTAAAAATCTCAGCGCAAATCAGCATGAAATCTTCAGGTATAGTTTTTGTGGACCTATGCAGTAGGAGCCCCATGAAAATTGTTTACTAAATAAACACACAGAACAATCGTGGACAGGCTTCTTTTTCTAAAAGAAAATGTTAGCAGTTGCCTGCACTAAATATGAGCTACCTGCAGCAGCTGAACAGGTACAACCCCACTAGAGAGATGTCCCTTCACTCCAGACTTCGTGCCTAATGTGACACTGTAGAATTATTTAACTGCAGAGTAAAAAAGGGCTCATTCTGGAAGCTTAAATTATATATTTCTACGTACACAAAAATAAATGGGTTTACTGTGATAGCCAATATCCATTTTTAGCCACAGCTGTTTCTGCCACAATTATATAAGATCATCTAAAGTGCATTAAGATGCACTTCTCCTACAGTAAGATAACTTATAATAAATCTTTCGGCATTCTGGTCTAATTAAAAGACAGTGGGAGCCTACACTTCTCATTGACCTCACAGGGCAAGGGATGCTTAGCTTCCATGAAAAAAAGAGACTCTTTTCTTGACCCTTTTCAGGTTTTGTTTTTAAGACTCCTACTACAAAATGGCTCAGTTTTGAAGGAATCACTTCAATATCTTTTATGGCAAAGTTTCTGAGATTTATAATCAAGCCCATTTTTTCCATTTGCACATCACCGCAAGGAGGATGATGCAGTTCAGAGCCATATAAGTGCAGCTGTACAACTCCTTTGATTTTATTTGGCTTGCAGTGTTAACTAACAAAATGCAATGGAGAAAATGAAGACAGAATGCATTCAGAACTCAGAAAAGGATCAGACACCAGATGCACAAGAACAAAAGGGATTTTGCTCAGTCTTCCACAACCCTATGATGATACCAGGAATAAAACAACCTTGCAGTTTTAAGTAAATTTTGAAATGCATTTAATGGGTAAGACACTTGAAAATAGTTTCATCTTCATGTTAAATAAATAACCATAACTTGCTTTTATATCAGTAGGTTGATCATATTTATAAGCTTCACTGTTTATATTTATACTTATCATATAGGAATTGGGTTGTGCAAGTGGTCTAGAATTGCTTTTGCAAAATTATTAGATAACATTAAAATCCTAGCTATGCTCATCATTAGACTAATTTTAAAATATGCCACTGAAATATTTACCTGTTGGGAAACGCTGATTAGTCAGGAGCAAGATGTTACCTTGAAAGAAAGGGGTAGGAAGGGGGAGAAGAGGATGGAAGGGGAGAAGAAAGGAGATTTTTGGGGATGAGAAAGGAGTAGCTGCTTTGGGGATTTTTTTTTTTACATAAAAGTACTACTCTGTTTTGCAGAAAAAGAATCCTATTTGGAACCTCGCAATATAGAGAACTAGATTGTGCAGAGTTTAATTATGTTTTAATATATTCTAAGACAGGAAAATAACCTTGTTAATCAGCGATGAGTAATCCTGAAAACATTAACTGAACCTACACATCACACCATTTTCTTTAATTTTTTGTCATCAACTGCATACTTTCTATTGATACAAAAATACTCTATGAGTAATCTCCTGAAGTACAATAAATGTATATGATATTTCCATTGTAAGATTATAAATCAGGTATTTCTTTCCAGCCAATGGGGGGGGGGGGGGGGAGAGAAAACAACCCTAAAAAAAACCGGTGTCTTAACTTTGAAACCCATCTTAAGTATGAAATATGTGAAAAACTAGACAAAAATCCTCCAAAAGCCAGACAACATACTATGTAACTCATGTTATATACCACTAAGTCTCACTATATAAAATATTTACAAAAAAATACAGCTAAACATTTGCAGTTATTCGCAGTATTTAAAATCACAAAATTACAATGGCCTACTTCCTTTTCACATGGGAAGCAGTAGGAAAAAAAAAGAAATATGAGCTCATGTAAAAACTTATAGTATGTGGATATTACATCATTTGCAATTGGATATTTACGGGCTAAAATAGCTTTGTACTTTCAGATAAGGACTATAATTAACATAATTTTAATCCCAGTCTTCAAGGAGAGCTCTTCAGAAATAAAATCAAGATCGCTAAAACAAAAGAAATAAAACTCAAATCGCTAAGCCCCCTGGACTTGCAAATAACTCATATAACTTCATCAGTTGTAACATGACATTCAGGTGAGTACAGTTAGTTATGCTCAAGGATATACAGGATTAGATCCCTCTCAGATTATATTTACACAGAAACAGGTTGTAAATTTAATTTCTAACATTCAAATGAACACAGCTGCTTATTCAACAGCTACATTTCTCCGTCTGTTCTCTACATCCCCTGTGGTAAGGAAGTACATGAAAAAGGACCTCCCAGATACACAAGTATAGCAAGGGTGTAACAGGGAACTCAGATGCCTCTTACCTGCCCAAGAGATATGATGATCTTGTATTTGATACACCAGACTAGTCTTGCTTTATGATCTCATTTTGTACAATTTATTTTTAATTTTTCTAACATCCCTGTAACTAGAAACATTCTGTGTATTGTTCACAGCTCAGAGGGCTGAATACAGCTTGGTCCAACAAAGGCACTGTACCAGCTTTGGAGCAAGGGTAAAAGGTAGGGTTTAGGGAGCAGAAGACCAGGAGACAGAAATGCAACAAGACAAAGTCTTTCACCTAAGGAACTGTGGAAGGATGAGAGGTCAAGAGACACGTACAGCACCAAGCTTCTGTAAGTCATTCAATACATGCTGGGATCTAGAAGCAAATCACTTTCTTTCTTTCTTTCATTTCTTTACTTTTGAAACTGCAAGTGGCCAAAATCATGGTGAATTCACCTGATCACATGAAAGCAGGTCAGGTTTGTCTTAGCATACTGACACAAGCTCAGTATTATCCTTTCCCTGACTTGGCTGCCAAGCCAAGGAGGGAGTACTACACCTGTCATGTCGATACTGCTCCATTACAAAGGGTATGCTGATAAAGAAAGTTTTTTTAGAACTTACTTCTAGAGATTGTGTTAACTTACTATGAAAGTGTCAAAGACACTGAAGATTGAGTTAGTCTAACTCAAAAAATGTGTGACAACATCCAGAGGTTCCAGCAATAGGAAAGGATTTTACTGTGTTGGTTAAAAAGATGCTCAGGGAGAAAAGTGAGACATTTATGCAATATACATGTTCCTTCTACAATAAAATAAATCTCACTTAAGAGTCAAAATTAAGACACAGACATGGTAATTGGGTAGCAGTTCTTGCGCTGCAGAACTATGGCTTCATTAAGGCTAAAATTAACAAGTGCAGCAATAACCAATACATCATAACTAACAAGCTTTAAAAAAACTAACCCTGGCACAAAATCCTTCCTTTAACAAGCCCCAAGTCTTCATTCAACTATTCTGAAGTATGTTCAGAATAACATAACCTACTGAAAAAATAATACAGCATCAGATAAAAGCTATAACTCAAATCTAGGCAGTATATCAGACAGAAGGCATATTGATCCATGTGATAACCAAGAAAACTATTGCAAAACTACTTTAAACAGCCAAAATTACATAAACTCACTTCAGACAATACAGCTTTGTAAGTATATGAAAACACAGAAAACACTTCAGTTTTTACTAAGACGGATGTAACAGAAAGAACTGGAGAAAGCAAACTGAACAGACTGCTGCAGAAAATGGTGATACATGGCACAAAAGACAATATAAGCTGCAGCAGGTTTTGTAGAAAACATTATTATTATATCCCCTTTCCAGACACTGTTTAAATACCCTGGAGTCAATAGGGCATAGCACAGAATTGAAAGAAAATATGCATTAAAAGTAGCACAAAACCTACTGTTGAATAACATTTCAGTAAACTAAGAGGTGCCCACCAAAAGCTGTTAAAGCATGGATCTTCTTTAAAGCACAAAGCTTTTCTTGGGATTTAACCTAAAAGATAGGAGGAAGGGAACAGGTATCAGTATATGGCTACTGTATAATTAGTCAGATAACGTCGACAGAAAAAGGCCACAATTCAATTTGTGTTGCATGAAATCCATACCTGGCATTTTGGCACTGGAATTTCCTCAGAATAATCCCTAAAGAACAAAACCTGCCTCTGATTTTGTCCTGGGCTCAGCAGTAGTAGTCATTTTTCTCCTTCTTCGTAGCTGTGGTTTTGACTTTCAGCCTGGGAACAGCATTGATAACACCAATGTTTTTAGTTGCTGCTCAGTAAGGTTTACTCTGACCTTTTTCTGAGTCTCATGCTCTGCCAGGGAGGAGTGGAAGCCTGGAGGAAGCAGAGGCAGGACACCTGACCCAAACTAACCAATGGGGTATTCCATACCACAGCATGTCATGCCCACTATGTAAACTGGGGGCAGTTACCTGGAAGGGATAGATCACTGCTCAGTCATGCTGGGTATCAGTCAGCAGGTGGTGAGTGGTTGTATTCTCTTCCCTTATTTCACTTATTATTATTATTGGTGGTAGCAGCAGTGGTTTGTGTTATACCTTAGTTACTGGATTGTTCTTTTCTCAACCTGTGGGAGTTATATTCTTTTGACTCTCATCCCCATTCCTGTGGGAGCTGGGGGGAGGAAGGGGAGAGAGTGAGAGAACGGACACATGGCTCTGAGTTACTGGCTGGGCTTAAACCACAACAGACTTGAACAACCGTTTCTTTTCACAGTAACCGCTTCAGTATTATAGAGATAACAATCAACTTACTATATCCTAAAATACATTATTGCAACAATTACATTGTATTTCTCCCTTAGCTCTAGAGAAAGCTCAACAAACAGCAGGAAATACCTTGCTGAATTGAAGGATTAACCCAAAGAAAAGTCTCCTGCAGACCTGATCATGCATTCAAAAAGCACTGAGTATTTATTCTCTGTGCCACTAAGATTAAGCAGTCAAAGACAGCCACCTTATTGCAGCAGCATGAATAGTCACTTGATTTCCTTTACTGGGAATAGCTTGCCCTGATTCCCAGTCTATTTATTTATATGCTATACACAGACTACGAGGTAATTAATTTTCCTGCTAAAAGCATAAATGACTTTCTTGGTCTTACTTTATGTGACCTGAGGTCCAAATCACATGGGGAGATGCAGAGTGTCTGTGAATTGGCTCTGTACTGTCAGAAGTGAAGGTTCAGCCTCCATGAGAATAGAATCTTCACCATGTTAAAGCGTCTAACATAGTTTTTGTACCTATTTTACTCTTTTCCAGGTATTCAATCTGATACAAGTAAATGGCGGGGGAAAAAATGCACCTTACTTCCCTTAAGGACCTCTCTTCCTGTACATGTATGTGCAATCTGTCTGAAATGTAGGCAAATGTTACTATTCCCAATTCAAAAGAAAAGGGAAGCTAAAGGATTGTAGAGAGAATCATCAGTCATACAAAGTTTGACAGAAAGGATATAAAATCTGAATGTGAGGCTACCTTTACACTTATGTATTATTAACATCAAGAAAACATTATTTATTTCCACCTGTTGCTCTCTTTTAAATATTATGGTCTAGTACAGTTTGAGAAATAATAGCTTGGTCTCCAAAATCTGCTTAGAAAGTGAAAATTTTATGTGAAGATAGAGGATAACTCAAGCTGGAGAGGGGGGAATAAAAGGGGAAGGCGGAAGACAGGAGAATGAAAGCAAATGTTACCAAAATCTTTCAGGATAGCATTCTGCATTAGCTAATTTTCCCATTCATCCACCAATCCTGTTTGCTGATCTACTATTTCAGTCCTTTCCCCTTACTACAAACACTGAAAAGTAATGAGATTATTCCTCAATGATCAGCTATCTTCAATTTCTAAGCTTCTTTTTTAAAGCATTAAAGCCAAGTAATCAAACTGGGGAAACTTTTAAGCCACACTATCCTCCCTCAGAATATATTTTCCATGGTCTACACACAAAGGCGTAAATTATAATTTCAGCAAAGTTGTACATTACCATTGAATTACTACAGAATCATGAAAGAACCACAGAATTTTTTTGGCTGCAGGTCACCTAGCCTCACCTCCCACTAAAAATGTGATAACTTCCAACACCAGATTAAGAGTTCCAGTGTAGTTGATTGGAAAAGATCAAGCTGACAGCCTTTCTGGTCACCTCTTCCATTACTAAAGTATCCTCTTCACAAAAAAGATTTCCTGTGTCCAGCTGGAACTCCCCAAGTTGTGATCAATGGCTACTGCCCCTTGCTGAAGTGTATGCCTCTACTGAGAAAAGTTTGTAGCCACCATGTTTGCCTCTCCCCTTGAAGTGATTGTGGCAAAGACTGCCCCCTTACCCTCTTCTTCATCAGATGCAGCTCCCTGAAAACCCTAGCTCCCCAGCCTCTCACATCACGTCAGTTGGTCTACGCCTCTGACCAGTTTAGTATTTCCCCACTGGACTATTTCCAGTTTTTCAATATCCCCTCTATGTTACGGGTTACCAAAATGACACACATTTGTTGTTTAAGAAGTAGCTTTCACAGTTCCAAGTAGAGGTGGTAAAAACTTCCTTCAGTCTGCTAGTCATGTTCCTTCTTCCTTCTAACATAGACCCATACACAGTTTTGCTTGCAGAAAATACATTATTGGCTCATGCTCAGCTTAACACTCTTAATGAACACAGGTGTCCTTTTCAGCAGGACTGTGACTCAGCCAGGTGCTTCTCAGCCTGGACTGATGCATGGCATTACTCTTCCGCAGATGCAGAATTTTAGTCTTCTATTTTTTAAATTTACAAGTTTTAAATACATTCAGTTCTCAGTTTGTTCAAGGTCTCAAGATGCTTAAAGACAGAAGCTCTACTTTGGCCTTTCAAGCATCACCCTAATTAAGCATCATTCACAAAATTGCTGAAGGTGCATTCTCTTAAATTCTATCATCCAAGTCACTGAAGAATTTAATAGCACAAGCACCAGAATCAGCCTTTGAGATATTCCACTTCTTATCGTCTGGTAACTGCTCAAGCCATTAATCAGTCCTTTCCAGACAACAGTGTGCGAGAAGGTATAAGGAGACTTAATAAAGCTACATTTATACTAAATCAAGTGTGCTCCATTTATTCACACTGTCAGACATTTTAACCTAGAACAAAATCAGATCAGCACTAACTGCATTTCAGGTATCTCTGTTGAGTATTCCTATTTCCCTGTTGCCCTTTATGTGTCTAGAAGCAAATGTCAACACGAAGTGTTCTATGATCTTGCTGGGGACTGTCACTGACCTGACACAGTCAGTAGATGCCTGGACCATTCTCCTTATCTTCTGTAATGACTGGTATAAGGTTAGCCCCTTCCTAGCTGTCAAGACTTTCCTCAATTACCATGTTTTTTCTTGGATGACAGCTGCCTTGCAATCCTGTCACCTAAATGAGTTCTTGCCTATGTTCGAATAGAGGCTCAAGCAGCTGAATACATCCAGTTTCACTAAGCAGTCCTTAAGCTGTGCTCTTCATGTTACTGCTCCTTGTCTGGGAACAGTGGGGAAAAAAAAAAAAAAAAGAAAAGCCAACAAAAAACAAACACGGGAAATTTCTACCTTTCCTGTATTGTCCACCATTAGACTGCCTACAGCATTTATCCATAGACCCACATTTTCCTGAGTTCCATCAGAGAAATACTTGTACAATCCTCTCCTGTTACATTCAAGTTCAGCTCCAAATAGGTTTTGGCCTTTCTGGTTTCAATTTGCCTCCTCCAGAAATAATGAAGGAGAAATTGAAGTTACCATATGAAGTACTATAGTAAAAATACATTCAACTTCTGGATCAAAATAGGTGTGAGGTTAGTAATCACATTCTATACTCTCTGAAGGAATGGTGTAGGCTTTTCACTCACTGCAATAAGGCAATACACATTGAAACCTTCATCCAGCAGGGAATGCAGATGGCTAATTTCTGAAATGTCTCAGGAAGCATTGCAGAAAGATAAATGAAAACTGATGAGTTTCTCCCTACTATAAAATAACTAATATGCCACGAAATGAGAATATAGCTGATGGTGATCTTTTAGAAGCACAGGATCATAGAACAGTTAGGGTTGGAAAGGACCTTAAGATCATCTAGCTCCAACCCACCGGCCATGGGCAGGGACATCTCACACCAAACCATGTCACCCAAAGCTATGTCCAACCTGGCCTTGAACACAGGATGATCTTGAACGGGGATGAAGCACGCACAGCTTCCCTGGGCAACCCATTCCAGTGCCTCACCACCCTCACAGTAAACAACTTCTTCCTCATATCCAATTCAAACTTCCCCTATTTAAGTTTGAACCCATTACCTCTTGTCCTCTCACTATAGTCCCTAAAGAAGAGCCCATCCCCAGCATCCCTATAGCCCCTCCTTCAGATACTGGAAGGCTGCTATGAGGTCTCCACGTAGCCTTCTCCTCTCCAGGCTCAACAGCCCCAGCTTTCTCAGCCTATCTTCATACAGGAGGTGCTCCAGTCCTCTGATCATCCTCATGGCCCTCCTCTGGACTTGTTCCAACAGTTCCATGCCCTTTTATGTTGAGAACACCAGAACTGCACACAATGCTCCCAAGTGAGGTCTCACAAGAGCAGAGTTAAATTGAATGGAATTGAATAAGCTTTCTCATACTGTGCTTTTTAATAATCAATAGAAACATTTTTAAATTTAGGCAATATTGTATTATCTAAACCAATTAATCTTAAACCCCAGAGAAAACAGGCAGCATCAGGCCACAACTGTAAGGACATGCTTTCTCCATAATTTGACAACTCTTTCAAGAAAACAAATGCTAAGAATAAACATACTCAACTAAGAAGCAATACGTCAAGAATATTCAAATTTTAAAAAGAATTATTTCACCTGTGTGCCTTTGTCAATGTTGATATAACCCTTTTCAGTGTTAACCTGAAGATTTAAACTTTTCTTAAGCCAGCCCTCACTTGTCACAATCACTGATGAAAGAACCTCTATGTCTATTTCTCCCTTTTCAAATAATGCTTATTATTAATGCAGATTAGGAATAAAAAGGTGACTGAAAAAACCCCAACACTCAGACTTAAGTCTGACAAAATAGCAATCTTCACAAACATCTAAAATTCCAAAGGGAAGAATTAATAAGCTCTTATGAAACAACTTCTCTGTATGCATACATGTGCACTGTTATATTCAAAGGACGTACTGAGTTCATTAATCCAGGCATGAACTATGTGAACTGTTCAGGTAGAGCATTAATGCACAGGTTTATTAAAAACACAAGATTCAAGACATAAGAATACATATTTTTAAAAATAGTCTACCAAATGAACCAGGAAAACTTTAACACCTGTTATCATCATATGACTTTCTTGCATCAGGGAAGGCTTGGAATAAGGAGGAGTACATGTGATTAGAACAACTAACAGTGAAAAAATTAAAAGGGCAATCATTCACGTGCATACTTTAGACCAACAGAGAAGCTTGCATATTTTTTCCTTTAACAGTTCACCTCATAAATAGATTAACTATGCCCATAAATCTTGCATCATAACTACAGACTAACAGCCTACTTTATTACACAAAAGGCAACAAAAAAAAAAAATCAAGGGACAGTATATAGCATTCAAATTTACAGTAAGAAAACATAAAGTAGCTCCTTGCATGACCACAGATAAACAGAGAGGGAGTAGACAGAGTTATCTTCACAAGAAAATCAGAACCTAAACTGCATGTGGTGGAGAAATCTGGAAGAGTAAGCTTCTCAGGAATCTCATCATAGATGAAAAGGGGAGGGAACACATTAATTTCTGTTCAGATTAAATGGATGACACCCAGACAGATTTCTTTCAATGCTTTTAATCCCAACACATAAAGGCAATGTAGCGAGGTATGGTCTTCACAAACCAAAGCACACCAAAACTACCTGACAGTGGCAATGCTCTCTCTCATACACAGAAAATCTAGCAAGGTTTTAAGTCCTGAACAAATTTCTCAGGCCAAATAAGGGAACACAACTGCATATCACAAATACACCACTCTTGCAGAAAAGTACTTTGTCATTTGTATCTGTTTTTTTACACATTCATGGAATCAACTTTTGTTCATTTTCTAAAATTAAATGAAAAGTGCTTAGTGGGCATACAGTCAGCCTTGAAATACTCACCTATTACTAAACCAATAAGTGTATTAGAGTCATTAACTACCACTTCTTCATTTACAAAGACATCACTGTGGCATATGCTATCAATGAATTTATATTTCTGTGTCTGACAGTGAAACTGGCAGGTAAAAATCCATCACCAGCAGCCATGCTGATTCAGTATCAGCAAACAGGCATTGTGCCAAACCTCAGTTTGAGTGGCTATCAAATTTATAACAGACAACTGTCCATTTTCTATAGCCTATCATCCAGCCCCAGCATGAAAAACCTCTAAAGGAGATGCTGGTACTGCATAACATGTGGGTGCTTCCAAATCTTTACAGACTGCAGTGGGGAGAAGTTGCTGTTAAGTACACCTTTTTGCAATGATTTTAAATCACAATATCATAGTGGCACATCCAGCCCTACTTTCAGAGATCCTTACCTAGTGTTATATCTGGTTTTGTAATACATGGCCTGTGCACACAGAAAGGGCATAGGATGAAGCTGTATTTAATCTCAAGAATGTATTCACTATTGTTCTGGTTTCAGCTGGGATACAGTTCATTTTATTCTTAGTACCTGGTGCCGTTTCAAAGCAGCATAGAGGATAATTCTTAAAGACACCTATTTACATCCAGACTCTGGACTAGTCAGAAAATCTTTCCATTCTGCTTTTTTCATTTTTCACTGAAAAATTTGTTGAAAATGCTTAACAATGTGAAGATAAACTAACAGATTTCCTAGACTGAGAGCCTGGTAATGGCTTTCAAAAAACCCAATTTAAATCTTGATTACACAGCCAGGCAAATAAATGTTACTGTTGGGGTAGATGGATAATCATGACCACGGAATAATATTGCAACATGAATTGCAGGTTACAGTGATAAGACTACCACCCTAACCAGCAAAATGTCATTCCAGATTAACCCGATCACTATATTGGAGGGCATTACATACCCAAGGAAGGGAAGCTCAACACAAGATGTCTAAGACCTGGGACCATCTGAAAAATGTAAAGAGTAATGCTTTATGAGGACTTAAAGAAAAAGAAATGTGGCAACTGAAGGAACTTAGATTAAATTTTATAAGTACTACACACATCTGGAAACAGCTAATGAAATAGACTAGAAGCAGCCATTTGCAGTATGACAATCCACACCAAAGAAATGGAAGAAATACTAACAGAGACATTACTTTGCATGCTGTCAATTAGATAACCAACGGTGGGTTTGCACTTACAAAAGCTGGTGTCACAAGTTATTGTTACTACCAAAATGGTAAATTTCTGCACACAAGGAAACAAGATATCATACCATATTATGCAAACTAAGGGGATAAAGGGCTGTGACTGATCAAAGACCATTGCCCCATACTCACATTGAAGGAATGTTCTGAAGAGATAAATCGAGCTACATGACCTGAAGGCTCTGGGGAGAACAATGATGTGATTAATCACAACTGTTAAAAAGGAAGCCAAATTCATCTCAATGCCAAAGGAAAATCCAAGGGTGCCTTTGTTTTATAGAAACTGACTGCATCAGCAAGGTATTTCAACTGTTAGTGCAATTGCCTGTCTCTGAATGTAAGGAATGCAGACCCAGAGCAAAACAATACCAGTTCTGTGGTGCTTCTGGTTAAAATAACATACGTACTGGATCTGTTTATAACTCTAATCAAGAGCATCTTTTACTCATATAACTGTAATAGGTATTTAGCTTAAAGCTTTGTGCTTTTCTGTAGAGCCCAGCCATCCCCTCAGCAAGTGACCTTGCCTGCTGTGATTCCACCTACAACTAGTGACTGCTGAAGGGCCAACGCTACAGCACAGATTCCAGGCAAGTGGGCTGAGCTGGGACACACCTCCTGCCAAAGAAGCCTCATTCCCCACCAGTTACTAGCCTTGAATTCCAGGCACAGGACAGATTAGACTTGCAGAGTGATGAAGGAAGGGATATGTCCCCCATTGTGGAGCTTGCTGGATTACTTTATATGAATTATGTGGAACACTTAATGAACCAAGTAATCACTCAGTTTTGTACCAAGTCTGCAAGATCTCAGTACTTAGTTTTGCCAGCATTTTTCTGTCTGAACTTTTCATGATCTGCCTGCAGCTTTGTTTTACTTGGTTTAGCTGTAACAACAATTTTTGTAATCAAGCAAGTGCCTATGGCTATTTTGACTATAGTTTATACAGACAGAAATATAAAGCACTCATTCTGTCCAGAACAAGTTATTTAATGCAACTGACATGATGCAATAGAGGCACGTCATGATAGCACTGCCCTTCAGAAGTGAAGGCAGAGTATCTTAGTATAGGCATGAAGGGAAAAGAGACGGGCCACCAACTTGGCCCTGGAGACCCCACACCTATAAACAACTCTGCAAGACCAGTATGGGGAGCATAAATGTGGTTAAGCCCAATATAAAAAAAAAAAAAAGCCAAACCACAAACAGAAGAACTGGTGAGAGCTGTGAGCTTCAGCTGACTTCAGCAAACACATTCCTTTCTGATGACTGGGGATGTGCAGGGTCATGATGGTGAGCACATTCTAGATAATCAGATGCATATTTATATTGTGTCAATTTTATAGTACAGTTGCTATACTCCACTAGCTGTAGTTTCTAATTAAATTGAGATCTGAGTGCATTGTTATGTCACTGTACTAAATTAAAAAACCCTGTAATGTCAATTAAACTTTGCACTAAGTCCTCCACATGTGGAATATGTAAAAGACCATGGTTGAAGAATATTGCATTAGACAGGTCTCAACAATAAAACGGGTATCATCCTAGGAAAGATTGCAAAATCCGTCACTATCATCTCATCATATCTATCCCTTAAATAATAATAAGTAAATAAACAGACAAAAAACAAACAAAAAATTTTCCAGTGAAATCTTTTCAAAAGCAGTAAGAAGGAAAAACTCCTCAGGATTTGGATTAGCTGTTTGCACAGAAAAGGAAAATGTACATATAAAGAACAGTGGGGAACTCATGCAAAAGAATCCACTGCTACACATTATAGGATACACATGTAAACCTCCCTCCAAAACAGTGAGTGATGCTCTACCAAAAATGCAATGTTAACACTGAGGGAAAGAATCAATTATGAATGAAGCCATTAATCTGTCTAGAAGTTTACTATGAATCTTCAAATCTTTTTAAAGATTAATGTATTTTGCTGGTCTCTTATCCCTTCACACTGGAAAGATTCTCAGTGGCAATTCTAAGTTTCTGTCACCAGAAATTTCAAAAATAAATATTCAATTTTCATCACGGGGCGGGGGAGAAACATGACCAAACCAGAAACACAACCCACAATTTTTTGTGTGATTCTAGACTGGTTCAGTGTTATCATAACTACACAGCTCACAGCTAATATTAAGCTTATTTGGGTAGTAATGTACCTTAACTCTCAGGTAAGCACTTAAGTTCCACCACAGCTGAGCATTTGCTAGGTTCCAGTTTTCTTGTGTGGGAATAAACAGAATTGTAACATGCACTGCGTTCAACTACCCAGGAAATACTTTTTTCTAGGAATACAAAAGATTTAAATTACCCTCAGAAAAATACAGTTCCACTTATTGGTAAATGCATCAGGAGTAGGAAATGCCATCATGTGACAAAACACACAGACACAGATGGAAAAACACAGAAATATTATTTTTTTTTAAAAATTACATAAAAGGAACAAAAATTGCTAAAACAATCGTAAAATTAAAATCTTAAAGAATCCCTTTCAAACCTGAAGTGCTAAGAGCAGGCTGCATGAAAAGTACTGGCAAGACAAATTAAAGGAGAAGGGTCCAGAGAGTGCTTTTAGTGTTTTTCTTTTATTTCTAGAGGAGAGAAGACAGAAGTCACAACAATCACCAAGCGAAGTATTCACAGTTTGTTTTTTTTAATAGCACTTTCTTTTCTCTCTAGACTAGGTATACTGGTTTTGAAAGCCATGTCACTCACAGCCTCATATATTCTCTATGCAAATTAAAATTTCTATTAATGGTTATTGCTTTATTCAAGCATAGAAAGAGAAAAATACTGAAAGCAGGTAAGTCAGCTAAGCCTTAAGAACATAAAGTATACGAAACCTAACTGTGACTTCTTTCAAGACAAGGAACTGGGGCAGAGATGGGGAGACACACCCAATGCCACCACTTCCCTGTACATCTAAATAGGGATGTTACACTGGACTTTGCATCATTCCAAATGCAACAGAAAAGTTGACTAAACCCACAGTTTGAAGTGTATTTTCACAGCAACTGTGCTAAAGAGCCCAATTCTTGAAAACAAGTTGACAAACTGATCCAACAACCCTTTTCCAAAAGAGAAAACACCACACTTGACCTCCCATAACACAAGGCTGCTTCTTATCTTTTCAGATAGTTATTTTCAGCTTTCTCAGCCTTCTCCAGCAGCATTCCTCACATGGAAATGCATAAATCCACGTCAGTCAGTACAACAGGAGGAGCTGCGTCAGATACAGAAAGAAGCACAACTTGGCCAGCCACTTCTCTATTTTAAGTTCATTAAGATCTCCCTCTCAAGGGACTAAGAGTGACATCCTATTTCACTATGCTGCTTAAAAGACTTGGGGCTTGGTGTGAAAGTATCTTGCATTTTAAAAAGCCCAGATAAATGATGCCAGAGGAAATCAACAATGTTAAAAGGTTATAAATAAGATACATCAAAATGTTAGAAATTTAATATAACAAAATTTTAATTCTATTGAAATTGAAATCAGTTTTATTACTTTCTTATGGTATCTTTATTCAAACTTTGAAATTCTTCCAGTAATGGCAAAAGAAAAAAAAATTAAGGTAGAAGTGCTTGTGGAGCATTGAAAAGTGTGTTCACACACTGGCTGCATGCTAAGAAAGGATATTTTGCCTTTCTTTGTGATGCCCTTTAATAGTGTTTTAAATTAGCATTAGACTGAGCTATCACTAAGTGGCATTCTACCCAGCTTCTTTGAAATTCTTGGCTTTGAACTATTAATTTTCAACATTACTTTAAGTCAAAATAGCATCATATTTAACTCTACTTTTGTTCTGATAATTAGCATTTTATTCCCTCTCTTCAAATATGGTTTTACTGGGAAGATATACTCTCTCTCAATACTCTTCTATCAGACTAAATCTTCACAGAAGCCCTTCCACTCCCAGCTCATTTCAACCAATCCCCAAAATACATATTTTGGATAGAGACAAGGAGGCACAAAAGCACAAAATGTAATCAGTTCTAAGTGATGTTAAGTTTGATGGCTTTGTAATGGAAAATAACTGAGGTTCTTGAAGATAGGACCTTAGTACAAAAAGTGTAATAAAAACAGGATAGGAAAACAGGACCTGGGGATGGGGAGTATCCCGGACTAGCAGAGGTCCAAGATGAGAGCAGTTAAACTAACTGATAAATAGAAGGACAGGATGATTGCTATGTCTGCAATGCTAATTAAACTGGTGCTTCCAAGGCTGTCAGAAGTGATGAAGATTGTTGGAAAAAGTAAACAACCCTCAGAGACCACCACCACATTTGTGTAGGTATGCGGGAAACTTTGTGGAAAATGATGTAATTCATACGTAGCCTAATGAATATGTATGTATGCCCAGCGGCTATATAAGGATGGCTTGTGTAGCAACGCGGTGACCCACCTTAGGAGGAGCTATTCCCCATGTTTCCCAGCACTGCCATAAAGAATATCTGCTTGTCAACTTAAAATTTGTTGGCAAGTTTGTTTCTGGAGTTTTCTCCGAATCAGGATTATGACCACAGTGAAGTCATGTTTAGTTTCTTCAATACTGGACCTACTATGGCTATTGCCCCTTTGGCGTGACTTTCAGGATACAGGGTTCTGAACAGGCTATTACTTGTCTAGGTCTCTGTTCTTGTAAATTAGCATTTCCTGAGAAGCACAATATGAATATGCTCATGACTGCTCTGGAGAGCTCTGTGAAACCAGTCCCAGACTAAACCAAGAACTTGAGAATCCTATAGAGCAGGGTGTATAGTTGCTATGTTAAATTATTTCCTTCACCAGCAATTGAGACGATGCTTTTCAAAACTTATCCATCAAAGTTGCCACTTCCAGTAGCGGAATCATACATTCCAAAAGCAATGCTCATCAACTGGAGGACATACTTGGGAAGCACAAGATGTACTCACAGAGCTTCTTATTTCAACAGTATGTTGGTCTATCCACCAATTAAGAAGTATAGTATCCACTGTATAAACTTATGCTACTCAGTTTAGATCTTACCTAAAAATTAATGCATTAATGAAAATAGAAAGATGTGAAAAAAAAAAAAAAAAAAGGAGGATTATCCCTCTGGAATATTTTAAAATCTCATTGGAAACAACAGAGTTCTGTAACTAAGGAAGTATACTGACATGCAACTTAGAGAGACAATGAAAGAAATATATATTGATTGAGTACAATTGGCATGGGTCTGAAATAGAGCTGCTAAAACTTTTAAAGGCAGAGATAAAGCCTGATGTTTAAGGGGAAGCAAGACATAAATGTATTGTTATTGAACCTATTTAGAAAAGCTACAGAATACCCAAGGTTAACAGAGTAATTACCTGTTCCTATGAGGCAAGAATGAGATTTTATTTTGGTGATTATCACATATTACAGTATGCCACTCATTACATCAAGGAAAAAAAGTCATTCTGTGATAAGAATTGGGGCCCAATATTTGGTGACTGTATGAAATGTCATGACCTGGTGGTCAGACCAGATGAACTCACGTCTCTTCTGTCCTTAAAACCTTAAAAAAGCCTCTGAACTGAAACATCCATCTAAGTGATTTTGTTCTAAAACTTCCATTTAAAGACACAGGAAAAACAACATGACAGAGCAAAAAACCAAAGAAATTAAGTCTTTGAACTTCTACAGCCACTTCTGTTGCAGTTTTACTTACATATACATACATAAGACGTGGATGACACACACAACCCCATTTCCAAAGAATTCTAGCACCTAACATACAAGTTCACCCAAGTCATGTTTTTCAGACTAGTTTTAAACACAATTTCTTGAAGACAAGTAGCTTTCTAATGGGAAAACTGGCAAATATTTAAAAGTAATAGAATCCACTTTATTTAAAAATGTATTATAAATCTAGAATAAGTATCTTTATTTGAAATAGGCAGATTAAAAGGATTCGAAAGAAATATTAAACATTACACTTTTTCTTCACGTAAGTTTTCTGAAAAGGAAAGAGCTGTTCTCTGAAACAGCGTACTACTAAAATGGTAAAGGCAACTACTCACAAACAAACTAAAACAAATGTATGATACTATTTCAGAGTGGAATATAGTTGTTGGTGCTTCAAGATGAATCTCACTCTTAGGAAGTCGTTTTATCGTGTGTCCTCCAAGTGTTTTTACTAAGAAAATCTGCCAAAACAAGCCTCTGTTAGGTCACAGTCACTTACTACATGCTTACATCTTCATGCTTACTCAACAGGTTCTTCCAAAAAGCATTATCAATAGCTCCCTTCGCAAATTTTTTTTAACACTGAGTGGGATCAGAAGTCTCTTGCACAGGTGGAAATACCCAATCAGATACATATCATGCTTTCTGCAGAATAGTTGTACCTATTACACGTGTTCCCATAAATCAGGGTCCCAATATCACATTTTGTTTGTTGCATATGTTTCCCATATTTACAGAAACAAACACAGATGATAAAGCAGAAACAAATGGCCTTATGTTTTCTAAAACCCATGAAGCACTGGGCCAAATGTGTTTGGCAGTGCATGATAAAGTAAAAAAAACCAAAAAAATAAAAATAAAATCCTTTTCCATACAGATGTTTAACACTACTTGATGATTTCTGTTTAAAGAACTTGATGCGAACTGTCTAAAAACAGACAGACAAAAAAAGCCCAACAGCTTTCACTTTCTCAGAAGTTATTAACCCTTCCCCATCATGAGGACAGCTCAAAAACACTGAAGCCAAAACTCAGTACCTGACATTTTAACATCACGATTTCTCAGACATACAAAGTATGATTCTGACCACTCCTCCAGCTGTGTTTGCTGATCTTTAGAAAGTTACCAACAAAGAGGAGAAAAATACTCATTATTTATCCATCACTCCTCAATTTCACCTCAGAAGTCTGAAACCTGAAAGTGATTCAACATGCATGCCCAGAGGTAAAATACAAATACACGTTAAACCAAGCAATTTAGAGCTTTTGTTTCCCAAAATCAACCTGACTTGTCAACATCGACATACAGGCTTCAATTTCTACTTTGACAGAAATCCCCCCACTTGAGAAGCACATGGCTAAACCTTCTGATCCAGCCATGACCAGCACAAATGCCACTTTACATCTGACATAGTAAACACAGCTTTTTAGACTAAATAAATTTTTCAGACCCAATATATCTCCTCAAAGTAAGACAGCACAGGGATGTCTGTTCTTTGAGCTAAGCACTGAAAAGTTTCATGTTTGTTTTATGAATAAATCATTTATGCTTCGCATAGGAAATTTAAGTACAACAAATAAAGATAGCATCTACGAATTCACTATGCTTTCCGCGCCCTCTTCAAAGACTGCAAGCACCTATTACAGTCCTCATTACCATAAATCCTGCAGTTTGTTGCAATTACTCCAAGATACCGTTCTAGTTATTTCATGACATATAGAATCATAGAATCATAGAATAGTTAGGGTTGGAAAGGCCCTTAAGATCATCTAGTTCCAACCAAAGATGCCACAAAAGTTCCAGAGAATTAAAAAAATAAGGAAACTTCTTAAACATCAGCACAGATGAAGAAAGCGTAACCGATTTGATTCACTGATTATGAACTTACTTACCCTTTTCTTTTTTAGCAGTACTTTTGAATAACTGTTTGTGTTCCTATTTCTAAAACTCTACATATATTTTCACCTACAGAAGGCATGAACACGAATTCACATGTCAGGAAGTAAATCATTCCTCCTTTTAAAAATCAGAGGGTTACTGATCTGAACTGTCAGTTAGAAACTTACTTCATTTGCTCCCTTAATATCCCCTAATGCAGAATCAGTGTCATGGATTTCAACCGCCTGAAGCACAGGGTGGTGACTTTATCTAGAATTGTTCCAACAGAACATTATGGAAGTTCATCAAAACACACAGTATTGTGGGGAACAGAAAGGGCACAAAAGCAGGTTTGTGTGCATTTTGGTTGTTTTGGTTTGTTGTTTTTTTTCTTTTCCTTTGGTTAGTTGGTTGGTTTTGGTTGGTTGTTTTTTTTTTTTCAAAAATCTTTACTACATAGAAAAAAGATAAAAAAGAATATTGAAGTTTACTTAACAACAGCCGTGAGATTTTTGTACCCTGTACCACCATAACTCAAGAGATTATCTTGTTAGCAGGACCTTATGTTAGCTGGCTGAGCTGTTCTTGGGGATAGCAGAATGCAGAATTCCATTGTTACAGGTTCCTTTCTACTGGGGTTCACAGGCATCAAATATCTTTGCTAATATTTTACTACTTAAAAATTTTTTAAACTAGTGGATTCAGCACCAATTCACTCTAGTACTCAATTTACTGATTTATGGGGATGGAAGGTTCAGTTGCAAAATACATGACCAGGTATAAACTATTAATATCAGCACAAAACCCAACAACAGAGAAGAACTCTTCACTATCCAGTACTGTGTTTCACACTGAAAAAGCAGATGTAGCGTATCTTCTGCCTCTGCAATTTCCCTATAAATTTTTTCAACACCAGAGTCAAAATCTAGGTTGAAAATCACAGGTTGAAAAACTAGCACTGAACACGGGTACAGGCTAAAACATTACTGGTACATGCCCAAGTAATGTTATAGCCCTGTAAGAGAATATGCATAAAAACATCTAAAGCATGGGTAATTCCAATACAACAACATGCTGTAAGTCTTAAGACAGAACTACATGCTACAAGCTTGCTTTCTTGCCCTCCTCCTTTCAGAACCAGAAAATACAAGTAACTTATACCACCCAAAAGAGACAACTGTACGTATTAAAAAGAAAAAAATAAAAGCAAGGTCATAATTCTTATAAAAGCCGAAGGACTGAACAGCTGTTACTCCGATGACAATATTATAATCTGAATTCATGCATTAATTTTACTAAAGAAGCAGTGAATGATCACGACTTCATAGTTGGAAAACCAGTTTAGACACAATCAGCAAGGAAAAGATGACTAAAAGCAGCTTTCAGTGTCTCTCTATGGTATACCTACTGCTGCTGTTAATTCAAACGAGGGAGTGATGGAAACCAGGCATTTTCATGAACTGGAATATTAACCATCTCCTGATGTACAAAGAATCACTAAACAAAATCTCATGAATTCGGCCCACAAAAATTTATGTTGAAACGTCCAAACCAGTCTTACAAGAATCAAGTAGAGAATCACACTAAAGATCTTTCTTTCCAAAATTTCTAATACCTTTGATTTTAATCATACAAGGCTGAAATCCTCCATCCCTACTCAAGTTTGCCCTAAAATAATCTCACATTAAGTTAAAAAAGAAAAAAAAACAAAAAAAAAACCAAGCACCGAACAAAAAAAACTAAACAAAACAAATAAAAAAACCCACATATATATTTTAAAATCCTATGATTCTTAAAAATCCGTTTAACTAAAAAGTCTAGGACAACACATCTTCACAACTACTCATTTGTCTATAGTTTTTATATGCCAAGATTAAATGTTCTTACTCCACATGCACATTGCCAAAAAGAAAAGGAGAGATCTCTGAAAACCACCATTCACAGTAAGACCGAAAATGAAGAATAAAATGAACAATTAGATTATATTAAATTCGTTGTAGGACAGCACATGGAAGTATACTGAGACATAAAGTAATATTTAACATTCTTTGCAATGTGCATTTGTGAACAAAATTATTCACATACCACCTATGGAACCTTTGTAAAAAGACTAAATCATATCATTGTTTTTCTAGCCTGTGGATGAAGCACTTGCATACCTGTTCTTTAACTGAAGCTAGAATGGCAGAGGTCGTCTCAGTTTCAGAGCCATCACCATTAGATGTGTTCAACACAGGACTAAGGGAACTTGTCTTGTCAGAAGACGAGGGTTGGTCTGGAACAGGCATAGTTTCTGCAGTTGACAGAAAAACAAACCAATGATTTTGTTATTAGAAACCTGATATGTATCAGAAATCATATGCATATAAGAACAACAATATTAATTTAAGGAAAAAAATGTAGAACATGGTTCTGTTCTATATTACAGAATTAATATATCACTTATTTCAAATTAAAACTAGGGTTACATTAATGATAGAACAAAATATTAAATGATCGCCCAGACTTATTCCAAAATATCCACCACAGTACATTTGGAGAAGATTCAAACCATTTACAGCTATGATTTTTGTATACTGTTCCAGTGGCAGCATCCAACACGAAATTACTGCATCATGAAAGTAATGAATCATGAAATGCTTTGCAAACAGAAACCCAACAAATTATACATGACAGAAATCTGAAACATCTAATGTTGATTCTCTAACATGATGATTATTTAATTATTTATTATATTTTAAACCTAGGCAACTAGCTTTGCCTTTCTTCTAGTCTACAAGGTGATTTTGACAACATTTTATCAGAGTATTTTTGAGAAAAACAGCATACCAGCTGTTAATCCATTTTGAGATATGTTACAAAAAAGATTCTTAGTACTGGAAGGCCTTTCTAGTAGTCATTTTTAGAGAGCAAAATGTCTGTGTGCCTGTGGAAAAATATATATTTCTGAAGGCTAAGCTATAGGGTATCATCTCCGTTTAATTGTCACTACAGGCACATCTCAGCAGGCAAATTGTTCCACATTTCAGAAGTCAAGGAGCAAGAGAGGCAGCTTGCATGCTTATGCACAGGCAAGTTAGGATAAGGTCACGTTCATATGGGAGCTGTCCAGAATTACTCTGTGGAAAAGAACTGGCCCACAGGCTGCCAGCTGGATGGGCTCCCTGAAGAGCAGTGGGGATATTCAGAGGGATGTCACCAGAAGGGTCATTTATGCACAGCACTCTCCATTCACATCAATGGCAAAACCCCTGCCCTGGCTCCATCCTGCTTTTCAAAGCTCATGCTTTTATAAAGTGTAACTTTTTCTGGATGAAATAAGAAGTCTGAAAAGAGTAGGAAAGGGTAGCTGGTAAAAGCAAATACAAATTTTAACACCAAGAGCAAGCACCCCCACACCAGTCTGCCATAGGGCTCTAAAAGAAGGGGAGATGACTCTGAAGTCACAGCGCTACCCAAGAACACTCATTCAGCTCAGCTAGGCAGCCTTTTTCAAAAGCTTCCTGAAGCACTGGGCACTGTGACAAATAAGTAAGACAAAAACATGAAAAAACAGATTATTCATTAAAAAGTCAGTTATTTCTCTTAAGAGAAAACTCTCTAAATCTCAGGCCAGATTAGTTTATATATTGAAGCATGATATTAAACATAGTTTCAATTAAAGAATCTACATATTTTCATACAGCTTCATTTCACACTTTTTGTAAGCAAATCCCCTGAAGTGGGTCTGGCAATATCCTTGATCAGATATGTACACTATTCAAAGTTAATCTTTAGAAACTGAGATGATATATGTGTTTCCTTCTGTCATAAGTACAAGTATACTGTACAAAACTCTATGATTCCAGTGCATCAATCATAGCAGCCTTCTTGTACCTGAAGGGGGCCTTCATGAGGAACTGTAATGAGAGGACAAGGGGTAACGGGTTCAAACTTAAACAGGGGAAGTTTAGATTAGACCTGAGGAAGAAATTCTTT
>JASSUY010044711.1:0-10488 GCA_032466535.1 Forpus xanthops
AAGGCCGGGTTGGACATAGCCTTGGGTGGCATGGTTTAGTGGGAGGTGTTCCTGCCCATGGCAGGGGGGCTGGAACTAGATGATCTTAAGGTCCTTTCCAACCCTAACTATTCTATAATTCTATGAGTTGTTACTGCAGGATGATACCAAGAAAGTCCCTTGGAGAGCAGAAACTGAAGAATGATTTTGCCACTTAGCTAGTTGGTCTCATAGACAAACTGAGGAACTGCCCTCCTCTGCAGTGCTTGCAAGCTGGCGTGTCTTCAAACCTACCAGCTTTACTTTAGTCAGAGCAATTCAATGCTACCCAGAAGACCGTGTAAAGTCCAGAGCGCTACTCTTTTGTAAATAACCTCTCCCCTTATGCTCAGTGGTAGAGACATCAATGCTAAGTGCCAGTGGTATCATATCCCTCTTTCTTGTTTCTTATAACCATGTTTAATATAATTCCTTGACAGCAATAGGAAAAAAAAAGTGCTCATTTAACACATAACAGCCACCACTGAGGAGTGCCACTGCAAGCGAGTACTGCTCCCAGCAGCTATGTGCCAAAGCAAATAAATCCTCTTGGCAGCTGCAGTTGCCTCCTCTCACTATGCAAAACCTCAGCTCCTATATGCACTCTGGAGGGGACCATCAGCAGGGCATGGCCAGGCGCAGGGGAAGCCGTCATCTCACACTCACTTGCAGGATTATCAGAGGCAGGAAAACGTTACATATGGTGCTGCAACACTAGGTGACTTCTCATGGTAAAATGCTGTAACAGGCTGCCCAGAGAGGTGGTATACACACCATCCCTTCAGACATGCACAGATAGGCTGGATGCAGTTCTGAGCAACCTAAGTTAGTTGACGATGTCCCTGCTCACTGCATGGGGGTTGCACCAGATGAGCTTTGGAGGTCCCTTCCAACCCAAGCTATGTTATGAAATATAAACCACCACAGTGTTACCTCTGTGCCTTGAATTATCCCACTATTTTTAAGAGGAAACAGTTAATAGAATGCTAAAAATAAACACACCAACCCAAAACAGCCCAGACTCCACCACAGAACAGGAAGGGTGGTGTACTTAGAGGCACGGTCACAATTTTAGTTTAGGTGGCTGCTTCCTCAGTGACTGCTCAGCTGTTGTTCGGACTGCCTGCTTAGCATGAGATGCTTTCAGCGCAGGTCAGCTCTCATAGCACACCTCTGCACAGAGACACGAACTTACTACAGATTTCAGGCAGACACTGCTGGCATGATGAGCCCTTGCTCCGATACACACTTTTACTCAGGGAGACTCCCAAAGCCTCAGTATCACCCTGGCCTGTGGGAAAGGTAACACTGCCCCAGTTTGTGAGTTTTCAGCACTAAACCAACTGCGAGGATTGAATTCCTGCTACCCACGCAGGCAGCGGGTGGGACGAGCCCACTCAGCTCCTCAGGCACCCAGCACCCGGACACCATGTCCCTCCGTCCCTCAGGCACCCAGTAGCACGAAGCCATGTCTCCCCGAGCACACCAACTGTGACCCGGCTGAGGCGGACCGGGGGAGAAGAGGCATAAACCCGCCTGAGGAGGACAGGGGAGAAGAGGCATAAACCCGCCTGAGGAGGAGAAGCCAACTTCCGCCCCCGGCCAACTGCCGCCCCCCGCATGCGCACTGCGGGCCGCTACTGCTTCCCACAGACGAGCGCGATCCAGTCTGTGCGGTTGCAGCGGTGGCTCTACATTCTTTCCGCCCTGTTAGGGACCAAGTCGTGTGTTAACCTCCGCCTTCTCTCCCCGCGCTCCTGCCGCCGCCCGGGAGGCTTCGCCCGCAGCTCCTCGGTAGCGGTTCTCCCTGCCCTGCCTGCGGGAGGGCAGTGCTGGGCGGTGGGACGCGCCGCCTTAGTGCCCCTTTACTTGTGGTGAACCTGGAGGGCTGCGTCACTGCGCTGGTTGGTGCTTCTGAGGGCTGTTGTGGGGAGAGGGAACATATTTATTACACAGGCCTCGTGTGTGAGAGGAGAGCGGTGACCCTTCAGGGCATACCTGCGGTAGCGGTTTTGGAAATGGAAATGGTACCGCGGCTTTACTGGAAAATAGTAAGTATGGCAGGGAAACTGAATTTCAATAAACTGAACAGGGATGAGGTTTTTCTGAAGGTTCTTTTGCAGTTCTTGTACGCAAATCAGGACTTGTCCTGGGTCTTTTCCCATTATCAATATTGCCAAAGATGTCTTCTGTATGCCTCAGAATGCCCTTTTTTTTTTTTTTTTAACCTGTGCAAAAATGCAAATTTAAAATGCAAATCAAAGAATAAGATTGAAATGTAGAAATGGAAACATACAAGCTCAGGTAGGACAATAGCTGGGCTTTTTAAACAGCCAGGATTTATCACCACTGGTAGTGCATCAACCTTGAACGATGGCTGATTTTCACTGGTTAGTCAGCAGTTCCTGCAAAGCTGTCTTCTTTGGTAGAAAATTTACCACTTCAGCAGGTGACCATATTGACCGAGTAATGAGCAACTGGGTCACAAAATTCTGTGTCAGATGTTAAAGTTAAAACCTAAAGTTCTCTTTAACTGGAAAAATAATTCAGGCAGGATTTATCGAAGAATCTTGAACAAAACTCTACCCAAATTCTAGAGGCAACTGTTAATAACCATAGCATTCTGTTCCTAATTTCTGTAGAGGAACAAAACTCAAGAAGGGAGAGGCAATGACTCAAACGTCACTATGGAGCATCAGACAATAACAGGTATTTAAAATAAACCATTATCATAGCTGAACACATATAAAAATAATCTCTTTATTATTACTTTTTTTTTTCTCTTTACCTAACACTGTTATTTCTGAAGAATAAATATGAACAGTTGGAAGTATCTTTTCTGGGCCTGCAGTTTTATGCTTCTGGGTGTAGCAGTGCTGCCATAACCAACTTTTTCCCTGTCTGCTTGTTCCCTGCCCTACGCTGCCCGTTTTTTCAGTAGATGGGAGGCCATGCTGCCCAGCAGATGAGAGTCTGTCCATGTGGGAGTCACTGCTTCCCACCCTCTTCAGCCTGGATGTTGCCAGCAGCAGCACTGGCTTCAGTAAGCCTCCTCCCTGCTTGTTTCTGCCCTTGCACAATCCATGAGTTGCCTAAAACCCTCTGCAGAGGTGAAACAGGGAATAGATTTTACAGCAAAATGGCACTTTTAAACACTGGTTGTTTTTCAACACTTGAGCCCATTTAGCATGTTCTCCAAACAGTGGAGGAGAGGTAAGAGTAGGAATAAGGTAAGAACCTAGCGCTGCTGAATATCTCACAAGAAATGGTGTGGCCATCCATGTGTACCCTTCTGATACAGCCAGCTACCTGGGGCATTGAGCTGTTGTACTCTGCAAAAACACAAGCATCTCACCAATCAGTAGCTGACAGACCTTTGGCAGCTGTAGTAATTTTGGAAATGAACTTGTGACTACCCCCTAAACCACAGCTACCTCAAAAGCTGACCTTACTCTGAATCAGGAAAGATGTATTATTTTGTTTTCTACTCTGAAAGAATTTCAGGCTGAGATGAAATAAAAAACTTCCAAAGAAATTATACTGGCAGATGAAGATCCTAAACCAGTTTTAAAATGGGCAACACTAAAATAATTGTGTAAGATGTGATTTCTTTTTACCTCAAAACACTTTTATACTTTAAAATAAATCAATTTTAAATTATTAGTGTAATACAACAGATAATAAACTCAACACCACTTACAATAATCGTCACATAATAAACTGGGAAAAAAATAAGTATGCAGTGATTTTTTTTTTTTTTTTTTCCCCCTAAATCCACTGCTGTAACCTTTCGTAAGCTATCTGTTCGTATGTATGATGGAGGTTTCAGTCTGATAAACAGAATATATTGCTTAGCTTTTCAACCAGTTCAGTAGGAGGTCTTTCAGGAAGATTGAAAGCCAACAACCTTTCACCTTCAACTGAATAAATCATATCCCGTTTAATTCAGTTTTTATTCAATGAAATGATGTATAAAAACTTACAAATCTGAGAACTTAACTATACACAAAAAAGATGATAGTTTTAAATGTATATGCAGAGAAGAGCTGTAGTTTGTGACTTGCCCTCTCCCGCCCCTCCCGAAAAAACACACACTGTCTCCATTTACGATGGGGCACTTATTCTGTCTGCTTATGCTTTCTGTTGGCCCAGTAATTGCTCCATGGGCTTCATTGCTGCTGTCAGTTTAGGGTTTTAGACTACCAGCAAGAAGTCTGGGCATCTATATAAAATAATAAGAATCAGCAACTTGATTTTGAACACAAAGATGCAGTGCTACCATCAGCAGTAACTAAAACTACAGAATTCACCCTTTCAGGTTTTGCAGACTTTGTTTTGGCTTTGAAAATAATGGGACACTCACAGAGCAAAATTTGCCAGCCCTACAGATTCACCTTAAAACAACCATGATCTCTTATTACTACAATGTCTCTGCACCACTTTTTAACTCATGCCATTAAAGCAAATGAAATTGTGGACATTCCTTGCCTGGGTAAAAAGCTTGTCTGTCTCCTTCCATCCAGAATGACTGAAACCTACAGCTAACAATCCATACTTGTGCTGCACTAACAATGGCACTATGCTCACCAGTATGGAATTCTCTAGTTTCCTTTGTAGCTTGGGTGACCTCACTTACCTATTAGCTTCTCCTCAACAGGCCAATAAAAATGCACACAGCTTGGGATACTTTACATTTGATTAAAAATAGCCGTGCCATGACTAGTTTTGACAAACAACTAAAAGACTTTCTGGGCCGAGAGCAGATGGCCAGTTACTTAAAAAGGACATGTGCATTTATTTGCCTGTACCCAATATACACACAAACTCTATATATATATATATAAAAATCTTTATACCTATACAGTATTTTTATATATATATATATATATATATATAAAGATTGCCATCACATTATTACTACAGCTGCTTAAGTCAAAATTTGGCCAAGGAACTACTTTGCTTGACTCAATGATGCTATCTGAAACAGATATCCAAAGCATACTTGAAGGAAAATATGTGACTAAGAGAAACCAAGCTCTTTTTAACTCGATGAACACAGATTTTAGCATTCAATGAGAAAAGTTCTGAGGGTTTTAACTTATAACCGTAAACAACTTGCACATGGTCTTCTAAAAAGCATGGTGTTTTAATCTGCCAGATCTTCTCAAAATGCCTTTTACCAGGGAAACTAATATAAATATATATATTTTTCTTTTTGCTTACCAAACTGATACTCATTTCTCATTATGCTCATCATTGTATCTAAATACACTTTTAAGCAATCTAAATTTTGTTTAAAATCTATTAAATTTGGATTAACTAATACTATCAACATAGCTGGATTATTTTGTCACATGTTCCTTTGTATTAAAATCAGTTATGTTGTGGTTTGACGCAATAGCTTTGTTTGTTTTGGTGGGAGAGGCAAAGTCCAATTTCCTAACGTGCCAGTACAGTTCTCATTGCTGAAGACAAAAGGTGGGAAGGAGGCTGGTGGAAAAGATGGCAGGGGTATGTGAGGTAAGAGGTGGGGAGAGAAAAAGACTGATTTAATAAAAAATAAGTAAAGAAACTTTAAAAAATCGATACAGGTTTCACATTCAGTCTAACAACACTGCTTCCTGCTCCTTTTTAATGGAGGCTAACACTGCATTATCAGTCTCTGTGGCTTCTGTGTCCCCACCACCTAGCAGAATGGAGCGATCTTCTTCTAGTGTAAAGACAGAGTTTTGATTTTGGCACGAATGTTTGACTACTTCATTGGGAGTGGAAAACGTTTTGTCACACAAGTTACATTTGTAGGGCTTGTTGGTCTGTACTAGCATGTTGTCCATTTGACTGCCTTCCTCAAAAGTACAGAGTTCCAGAGTCTGTTTGTCCACCATAGTGTATGTGTCCATGCTCTGGTTTAGGCACACGTGTCTGGCAGCCTGGTTAGCCCTACAAAAGCTTTTGTCACAAGTGCTGCATTTGAAGGGCTTGCCAGTGTGTATGTACATGTGCTCCCTCCAGTGGCTTTTCTGAATAAATTTGCGACCACAGATGGAACATTCATATTTCCGTCTTTTTACTTCCCTCTCTTGATCTGCCTGCTCCAAGTTGTCTATGTCTGCAATGTCAGAGGGGGGCGGTGTCTCTGACTGCTGCTGCCCATCAATTATTGGGGAGTCTGAGATCTGCTGCAGCTCGCTGTCACTGATCATCCCTGCTTCAGGCACTTCCACAGCATCTTTATCACCTGTGTTATTACAGAGAGACAAAGACATATTACTTTCTCCCTGCTGGTTAGATGTGAAGGGAACTCCCGTGTGAATCTGCAGGTGCTCACGCAAACTACTTCGCAGATTAAACCGGCGACCACAGAGGTGGCAGGCATAGTATTTTGGGAAACTTCCATTCCTTTTCATAATGCTTGGCTTGACATGTGCTATTGTGAGTGAGGCAGGCTGCTCATCTGAAGATGATGCTTCCATGTTGGCCTCTTCTCCTGAAGGTGAATTATTACCAGCAGCAGATACGAATTCTGGAGATAAAGAAGATGGCAATGGGTCAGAAGCAGACATATTCGTCCGGCTCACTTGTGGCAGATTTGTAGCTAACTGTGAGAGCTGCGAGCCTTCGGAAACCTGCTCCTGGTTCATTCGTGATGTCTGTGGCCTTGGCTCTCGCCCGAGTTTGTCAGTCGCTGATGAAACCTTAGCGGGATGTCTTATCTGGTGATCTGCGATCTGAATGCCATATAATGAAGATGCTAATGGAAAAACTTGATCTGGGTGAGAAAAAGTTCCCTGACTTGCAAGGCTGGCCTCTTGAATTAGTGGATATGCATGCAGAAACTTTATTCCCTGTTCTAGTCGAACTGGGTCAATAAGTTGTGGTGCCATCTTCCCTGTGTACATCAAATGCAATAGATAACTGAAGATATCTGGCTGTATGTCAGTCGCTTTCAAGCGGACACATTCACTGAAAGGAAAAACAGAATGATCAATAAGAGATAAGGAAAACTTTTCTTTTTAACTAGATCTAGATTATTCCACCGTTGGTAAAAATTAAAGACATGTACTTAGATTCAAAAGGCAGAATCTGCAATAAATACAGAGAAATGCTTTAAGGTAAAAAAGCTCATCTTACTGGACACTTGAAAGATGACTTTTTTTTTTTTCTTCTCAGAAGAGCAATTGGCTTGAAAGATAAAGCTTCCCCATTGCAGTTTGCTACCTTCTAAATTCCTGTTATATTACAGATTTGTTGTCACAAGTTAATATATTTTGTAAATTGTGATGATATTTTTCCCCTTATTTTGATTGGATTCAAACACATCAGTAGCTAAATTAGAAACTGCTAGCACTGGACCCTAAATTCACAATCTAGTAAACTTTTCTCAGTACTTAGCCATGGAAGCACATAAAACTTGCCTGTTTGGCTTCTATGTCTTACTAAGTGTTTACAATTAAGAGTTCTGCAAATGCATGTATCACCTTGTCTCAACTGCATTACGATCCAGAAACCACGCAGGACAGGATGTGAATCCCCTAAGAATCTGGTGCAATAGGTACAGCCTGAGCGCATCCAACCCATGCAGGCCAGGGGCTCCTTGCAAAGCAGAACAGTAGCTTCTTCCCTTGATCAGGGAAGAAGAAATGGCAGCACCAGCAGTACACCTGGTCCAGTTACAGTGCTCAGCAAAGGGAGGTGCTTTGGCTGCCATGGCAGCCTAACAGGACTGAAAGCACCTAACAGGACTGGCAGCCTAACAGAACTGAAGGCACCACCATCTTCCAGCTGAGAGTGTTCCCTGCGCATCAGCCTTTTGAAACACCCAGCACTCCAGCTGAAGCTGTATCTCTGTGCAGAAAGAGAGGCAGGGTTTATAGAAGAAAGAAAATCAGGAACACCTTGGTTACGCCATTTGGCTAACAGGAGAGGAGCTGGGATTCCTGCTGGTTTTCAGAGATATTTGCAGGTATTAAACATTAAGGAAAGGACAGAAATTCAGGAATGGTCATGACCCCACACTCTGGTCCAAATCTCTTAACCACAGTAGGTTACCAAGCCAAAAAGTTAAGTTTTACTCACTTAACAAACCTTTTGAGATAGTTGAAATATTTGGGAAAAAGACCAAATAATGTTTAAAACAGTCTTATGCTTTCATTACAGAAATGCCAAGAATAGTGCCAAGAGAGACTACAGGATAGAGAGTGGGGGAATGAAAACATAACAGTAAAGACAAGATCCTTTAAATATTCAATTCTAGAAATTCTATGCTTTTTTTTAAGGATAAAGAACTTGTGCTAAATTGTAGCAGTAGTGTTAACATATCACAGTTTAACACATTTTAAAGTCAGATTCTATTTTGCAGGTAAGTCTGTATTCCATATTCCTCATGTCATTGCAGGAAGCAAAAAGAACATTTTCAGGTTTCAAAATGCTGTTAGACCTCCTTAGCTTAGCTAGCTTAACACCCCTTGAACAGTGAACCTTTTTAAAGTTACCTGGTTTGATGAACAAACAACATCTTGAAGTAGTTGGAGAAAGAGGCAAGGACTGATTTGTGTGCCTTGAAGTAGACATCACCAATGGCCACTGTGCAGTCACACAGGAAACCAAACTCTCTCTGAGCGTTTAGCTGCTGCAGCAGAATAAGTCCATGGTTGGCCAAATCCATTTTTTTGCACTCTGAAAAGCAATGACTTCCATGTAAAAAACAGTAGATTCACAGATGCAAGAGTAGCTGTCTCTTAACAGGTATTTTACTCTAATATCCATATGTCATGCTCTAGTAACACCTTTTAATCCCAAGCTACTGTATAAATGATATCGTACACGCAGGCAGGTTTCATGCTGACCGATGCGATTCACAAAGGTGCAAGGAGTTTGCCAGGGCTTAAAGAGCAAAGAAGAGCCAGGACTAAAGAGTGCTGAAAAGGCACACGGGGGCTTGGATACAGAAATACAAATATGTCAAAGAGAGGAATAAATGTTGTTAAGAAGTAAAACCAACTATTTGTAATGGGAAGGACAAAGTATTTTGATTACTACTTGACTGTTCAAACAGGAAAAATAAATCTCCCTTCTGGTATCGGCTATGTTCACCTAACTGCATGGAAGAGACAAGAGCAGAACCCATTAAAAGACAAGTTAGATACTTTAAACCTGAATTTTCAAAGTCTCTGTAGATCTTTCATCTTCTCTTTCTTTTCTGTTCATAGAGCATCTGCACTGCCCACAAAGAAGGTAAAACTAGGGCAAGTAGCACAAAAGAAGTAAATTTATCATAGAATGGTTTGGGTTGGAAAGGACCTTAAGCTTATTTAGTTCCAAGCCCCTGCCATGGGCACGAACACCTTCCACTACACCATGGCACCCAAGGCCCTGTCCATCCTGGCCTGGAACACTGCCAAGAATGGAATAGTTTTGTTTGTTGGGTTTGTTTTGTTTTTTTTTTTTTTCCCTCTCCTCCAAATGTAATAGGAAGTAACTGAAATTTTATGTAAGGTACAAAGAACTAATTTCAGTAAGAAACACAGTAAATACTTCTATGATAGAACATACATACAGTATAACTTCAGTGAAAACCAGAGTGTGGCTATTTTGGGAAAGGGAATAAAAGTGTATTCCATGTGTGCCAATACATTTAGTCATTGAAAAAAAAAAAAAGTATCTCTACTTACTGGACAGTGAAGAATGCACTCTTATTTAGACCAGCAACCAGGCTGACCAAGTGCATTCCTTTGTATTCACAAGAGATCAGAACTCGCTTAAGTCAGGAGTGAAAGGGCCAAGAAAATCAATTTAAAATACAATTGATTACTTTCTTACACTAAAACAACAAAAAAAAAAATCAGGTTTCAACTCTCTTCAGGTCCATCCTCTCCTCCCTAAATTACTGCATGTCTGTACAGACAATAAGCCTCTCCTTTCCAAAAGGTTAACACTCGCTATTCAGCAGTAGCTAAAAAACTTATTAATCATTATATAATCCTGTAAAATGCACCAGGCAGGTAGACTTCGCCATGCTACGGAAAACACATCTTTTGTTTTTTTTTTAAGCTTTAATTTGTATTATTCTGCTTGCCCCATGTTTAATTCATCAGTGCTTGTACTTGGACAGCAAAATTTGTCAGGCAGAGCAAATCATCAATGGGAGGGAACTCCAAGCCAGAAAGGTGTTTTTTCTAGTTACTATCACCTTAAGTTTGTTTTGCTCATAGTGACAGCATTCACTGTGGCACTTGGAGCTGTTGTCTTTTGTCAGAGACCTGAATTAATCCCTTTGCATGAAATGACACGATTCATATGCAGGCACAACACTAAGTTCTTGTGTATATTCCAGTATCTGAAGGGGGCCTGTAGGGATGCTGGGGAGGGACTCTTCATGAGGAACTGTCATAAAAGGACAAGGGGTAATGGGTTCAGACTTAAACAGGGAAAGTTTAGATTGGATCTGAGGAAGAAATTCTTTACTGTAAG
>JASSUY010044712.1:0-51484 GCA_032466535.1 Forpus xanthops
TTTTTATGTTGAGGACACCAGAACTGCACACAATAGTCCAAGTGAGGTCTCACAAGAGCAGAGTAGAGGGGCAGGATTACCTCCTATGACTTGCTAGTCACACTTCTTTTGATGCAGGCCAGGATATGCTTGGCTTTCTGGACTCTAAGAGCACACTGCTGACTCATGGTCATTTTTTCATCGGGGGATGACAGAAACTGTTTAGTTTGATCAGAATTTGTGTTAACAAATTTGATAGCATTTATTGTCAAATCTTATATAGCATTGCATTTTTAAATTATCTATAAACTCTTGTCCTCTCTTTAAAATTTGGCAGGCCTTCAGTGTTCGGTTTTTCACTTTATTCCTTTGATTTTTTTTGCATGATTTTTGTTTGGTTTCTCACCTCTCCTTTTGTGGGTTTTTTTTTTCCCTTCTCTTTTTTTTCAGTGAAGGACACCATGGAAATTGGGCCAAGTTTGCAATTTTTCCTTGCCAGTCTCCTACTTTTTTCAGCATTATTATTATTATTTTTTGGTGTTTATAAAAAAAAAAATGCAATTACACAGATATGGCCAAAGTTGTTATCTTCTTATGTCTAGTAAGCATGTCTGCATTTGGAGGTGGGAAATCAAAGGTTTGGTAAGGTTGGGTTTTTTTAAGCTGCATTTGTTATAAAGTTTAACCATGAATAATAAATAGTAAAGATCATGTCTTGTCTGTGTGGGATTACATTTTTTCCCACAAGAAACTGGTTTTTTTTTAACAGTTTTTGCAAATGGAGACAGCTTTTTGCAGTGTAGCTGACATGAGTATTTAATGTGCTGCTGCTGTGCTTCCAGCAAGTTTACTTACTATGTTTAAATCTATTTTATTGTGAAAGGGTAAAAATCAATGATTTTGCCTTGCCACAACAATGTTTTTAACTTTGCTAATTTCTGATTCTGCATGTGGGCTGTATAAAGCCAGTAGAAACACTTTATAGGCAGTCCTCCTATTGGGTAAGTCTTATTTCAAGATGCTTAGGAAAAAACAGCACTATCATCTTCCGTGTTAAGCAGTAGGTGAGTCAAATGGACAGTCCATCCTAGATCATGATATCTCATGTTTTGAAGGTGACCCTCATCTTTGCAGCTGCGGATTGGGGCTTTTCTTTCACAGTTCTGTACTGGCCACACAGGGATGTTGGGGATGTTTCCATGGGGTCCATGAAATGCTAGCCACCTACAAAGAAGGAAGTACGTAGATAGATGTCGAGGCAGGTGGTGTTGTTCACCAGCTCCATCCTACCTCTTTCAGGAGGGGAAAACGGCTCACTGGCTGGAAGCAATTTGTTCTTTATGCCTCATACTTCTGTGATGCATTTAAGCCTCACTACCTGCTATATCCTGTTTCTCTTCATCTTTGTCCAGATGAAGTCTTCACTGAAGAGTTGTTAAGCAGTTCTGTAAATCACAATGTCAAAGCTAATAAAATCAAATCTTTTTACAGGTGCAAGTACTGGCATTATGATGATAACCTGCTCACCTCCAGCGTTGTCATTGTCTTCCACAATGAAGGCTGGTCTACACTCATGAGGACAGTCCACAGTGTCATTAAGAGAACACCCAGGAAATACTTGGCAGAAATAGTGCTGATTGATGATTTTAGCAACAAAGGTATATTTGGAATATTAACACACTACTTGTAGAAAAATGAATGTTTCCTTTTCATTACATAGTTTTCTTTTGATTTATTACCTGCCATGAATTGAGTTGACTCTGCAAGAAAAGTTGCTTCTTCACAGTCCTTTCATTTTCCAGTGAAGGGAAAGCTCTTTTCCAATAACTGCTTTCATAAAGGTGACAATCCTTTGTGTGTATTCAGCTGATGGAAATACAGGATTTGTGAAGGGCTTTTTATCACAGCTGTAGAGTAGTTCATAGTGGAAAGCTGGGATAGCTAGTACCTCTCTTAGCTCTTGTGAAAACAGTTCAAGATTATTGAAGGAGTTTGGGTTAAGCTAATAATTTCTTTATTTCATATAGGAATCTAGATTCCCTTTTGGTGTGTGTGAGGCTATAATAAAAATACATCTAAGACTATTGAATTATTCTGATCCATTTTCAATCTGTTTTTAATTTTAAACACCCTATTCAATTAAGCATCATGTTAGGGTGTTTATTGTTTCTTACAGGGGCAGGGACTTTTAAGTGTGTTTTAATTTCTGTCTTTAAACATTCTCAAAAGTCCAGAGGTTTTCCTCCTCCTTAGTAATACACATTCTGGTCTTGTTTTATAGCCAGGTTGTACCTATATACCTTTGATTCTTGCAAATATGAACACCCACTAATTTTTTTCTTTTAATAATTTTATCTTCAGCATTAATCAAGGCTGAATACAAAGAACTGAAAGAGGTATGCTAGAGATACATAATTGGTTAGATGAAGCCTGTCTGGTTTTAAACAAATTTTAAAACCAGGTACCAAAGCTGTACATTCTTCAAGATCTTGTTGCATCATAGTACTTGAATAGAAGTTGACTGAGAAAAAGAGTAGATGCAGGAATAAAAACATAACTTTGAGTATTCAGGATGACAGCCTCTTCTAGACAGTGATAATCATGGCTTTTAGGAGTACAGGCAAGTTTGAACTGGTCATTAGCGTAGGATACTTTCCCTTTTCCTCCCTCTTTGTTTTTATAGTAGCTGAACTGGGTAGTGGCATGGAAAGCAGATGACTGTTCTGAAACCCTCTGTTTTATCAAGTGATCTTCTTCCAGCTCCTGCCTCACAAGTGTTATTTTCTGTGGGTATATGCGCTGTAAATTTTACAACTGAACACATCACATATTTGAGGTTGCCTTTTATAAGTTGCTGTTAAAAGTAGTTACTGTTTATTGAAAGTAGTTCTGTTAATTTTTACATCATACCTGTAGATAGGTAGGTATCATTTTCTGTTTGTTTTTACAGGAGAGGAAAAGTTACCTGTATTGTAAACTTAACTACATCTGTCTTAGTCTAATAAAGATACTGAATGTTACATTATAGTCTCCTATATCCTTTAACAGCTGTTGAGAATTTGGCTTAGGTATACGTGCACACTGTAAACCAAAAATATCTTCTCTCCTAAGGGATACAATTTTAATAATTCGGTCAGCAGCCATGTGCTGTGTTTTCCTTTTCAGCTGGGATCACAGCTGTCCTTCAGAGCTTATTCAAAGGCTGAGTTACCTGCATAAAATAACTGACACTGATGGTCTCTAGAAAAATTACCAGCCTTTTTACTAATGATTGAAGTCAGTACTTGGGTTTCACATGAGTTGTAGCTGACTCTGTGCTATGTGTATGTAACTCATGGAATGAGTTTGTCTGGCATAACTTGTACTACAGTTTTCTGATATATGACAATTGTTAAATACAGGCAGGATTTTACAAGAAATTTGTTCTGAAATATAGAACTTTACTTATGCTTTCTGCTCATATATGAATGGTTAGCAGATACAGCTAGCCTGGACCTAACATCCAGCAGACCCTTGTTTCTCTATTTCCCACACTTCATTTTCCCAAGTAGCTTTCCTGAATCAGAAAATTCAGTGAAACAAGATCAAGATGCAGTTTTCTCATGTGTGAGTGACTAGAAAACAAGCATGGACTGGAATGGCTCTGAACACCTTGCTGCAACTGTACTGTTTCACTATAATAGTTCTTCAAAGTGCTTTAGGCTATTACTTAGTAAACATAATTAACTTAATTTCAATAATTCAAATTGCATTTTAGATGAAAAATGGCCAAGCAGATAGAATCTTGCTCCACTTCTTTCTCCCTGGAGGGAAGCATGAGCTAGTATAGGCTGCGAAGCGTGCCAAGCCTCCTGAAGAGATCTCCAGTTGTTAGGAGAGCTGCAAAACACAAACACTCTTAATCACACCAGAGCTGCTGGTGGCTTTTTGCCTTTTCAGCCAAAAGAAAAGCAGTGCTGACAGCACAGATACAGGATTTTCTGCTTCCCCACCTGCTTTCAGACTGCACACTTCATATCTGGCTTTCCACCCAGCAAAGAGCGTTTTGCATTCTTTGAGACCAACATTGAGGCGTGCAGATGCTGAACTGAGTATATGTGTGCTCACACTCAGTGTGACTGTCCTTATTTCTTAGCCACCTCCTTCTCCAGCCATATGAAATTAAAATGGTATATAGCAGTTGCAAACACTTCCAAAGGCTGGCTCATAGAAAGCCTTGCCTGTCCTCCTTTGTGAGAAATCTTCTTTCATCAGAAGGGAGTTACAGCTGTGTAGAAGCTTATATATGTTGTGCCTGACAGGGACGAACAGTTCCAATGCTTGGAAAATGTCCTTTTCATTATAATTCTTTGTATAAAGTCAGTTGGGAGCAGTATTTTTGCTGAACAACACTCTCTCTCCCTTCCTTAATCTCTTCTGCAAACAGCAGGGTTTGACCGTGGATAACTGTGCAGAGAGATGTGCTGAGTTCTGCTGGGGCGTTTTTTCCTCTGTCAAAGCACAAAGGGAACAGTAACAAGAAGATGACGCCAAGATAATTGAATTATGCTAGTTCTGATATTTTCAATGGAGACCTCTGTATTAACGCTTGTTAGAGTCCACGAAGTGTTGCGGCAGCTCCTGTCAGTGTCATTGTGGCCACACTACTGCTCATGGGGATGTTTTTCCTCAGTTTTGCTTGTGTTTCTTGATAGAAACAGTTCATTTTGCTGTGAATGCTAGCTAAGTAGAGGCTGCAGTTGCTCTGGAAGGGCAATGAGAATTTGTAGCACCAGGTACTCTGAAGCTCTCTGTAGTTGGTAGTCGTATATATAGGTCTTTGACAACTACTTGTTATGTGTTTAGACACCAGCTTGATTGCTTTCTGAAGCCTAGAGGTCAGTATCTCAGCTGGTGCAGCTCACTTTTGTAGCCCATGCCACCTGTAAAGAGTGGCTGCAAAGTTAATGCCAGTGTTCCTAGTAGCATTTATAGACTTTGTCTACATTTTGCATTTACTTGGTTTTTTTCTTTGTTTCCCACTGATGCAGCATCCCATAATATAACCAAAGGGAATGTAACAAGAGCAGACAGATGACAGTATTTTTATTAACTTGTGTAACAGTGCTTGTAGTGGAGAAGCTGAAGCATTGATCAGTGCTTTGTGTTAGTCGAGAGACCCACATTAGTAGTATTGCAGTGCAGGGGACTTGGGCAGCTGGTTTACGGAGGATTTCTGATGCTATTTTTCTACAAATTGACTTCCGTGAGTCAAGAGAAAAAAAGCTGCGTCCCTCCTCCCTTTTTGTAATCTGCGGTGCCTGAGATCATTTGAAAAAAGGACGTGGTTTAAAAAAAAGACAGAGACTCAAGCTTTAATCATGTTCTGAGACATGAGAGAGCCCCCGGAACAAGGGAAGACCAGAGCTGTGGTTATAATATTTTGAAAGGTGAAATATACATTTTTAAACAAAAACCAGAATGTTGTAAGGCTGTTGACAGATATCATAAATACATGTTCTAGGTGAACAAAATTTAACACTGGCCAAACGGTATTTCTGACTGTAAAAGTATCAGGATTTTATACACTACTGTCATGCAGGCTTTGTAACACGGGAAGGAGGAAAAATTCACTTTTCCTGTGGGAAATAGCACTTGCTGCTAACCCTGGCACAGTTTCAGATAATGGACTGCAAAGTCCTGAGACTTGTAGTGTAGAAAAGCTTTGCATAGCCAATATGACAGGTTTTTACAGCTCCCTGTGAGCCTTACATAGCTGAACATTTGATAACTAAAACATTTGGCTTCACAGGCAGGAGAACTGGAAATAAAGTCAGGTTTTAAATCTTTAAAACATTCCTGACAGTCCTTCTGTAACACATACTTGGAATTTGCAGAATAAATAATGGTGTGGTATAAAGATTCTCTTAGTACCACTTCAGTATGACCTCATAACTCTGTTGATTTTATCCTATAAAAATTTATATCACAGCTATCATACCACATATTCTATATATATTACATGGCATGTTATTCTATACAGCATATGTGATAAAATTGTTCTCTCTCTAGTTTGATATTTATGTATCCTGGATGGTTTCCTAAAGCACAAGGATTTACAAAAGGGATTGTAAATGCGTGTGGGAAACGAGAAGAGTATATGTAAAACTTTCTGTTGAGAAAATTTATTCTTTTATAAAGGTGAAGACGAGGGATAAAAAAAGTGTTATAGTGGTTTCAGAGATTGCTTTTTGGTAGAATTGCTTGATTTTCAAGTTCAGAAAATATGCTTCTGAAAAACAACATTTCCATTTGAATTATTTATATGTAGGTTTTGTTTAATCTAGATTTTTTAATACTGTCAGCAAGAACATAAAACATACTGTCATGTAAGTTGCAGCAAGCTCCAGACTTCAGTCATTTCAGGGTGAGAAAGATGCTACTGAAGCAACCTGATGGCTTACTGCTGCTACAGGGGACATCCTTCTCCTTCCACCTCTGCACATCCCCTTTCCTCGTGTATCAGCAAGGCCATGGCCTCTAGCAGCCCCTCAGAGCCAGTGCAAACCAGTGTGTGGATGCCTCAGCTGTAGCTGAGATGGCTTAGATTGATTCCTGACTGAGGGAAATTGAAGCTGCAGGCAATTCTTTTGAGCTTTTCAGTACAAAAATAGATGCTGAATGAACACCAGTAGCTAAATCAGCGTAGCCTCAAACAGCAAGCGCCTTACTGCCAGCCCTTCTGCCTTTGTGAGATTTCTCAACAGAATCATCTGTGCAATATTATGCAAGGCTAGAATCCTTTTTTCAAATTGTGTGGTAGAATGTGGTTTCCAGATTAGTTTAGCAAAGACCAATGTGCAAATACAAATCTGCAACCATTTAACTGTAGCCCATCATGATTCTTATGGGGTTACTCATCCCTATACTGACCAAGTGCCTTTGGCTGAAGGTTTCCAGTCTCATCAGAATAATTATGCGTAGCTTGTTCACTGCAGTTCTGGCCCTCCAATTATTCTTTTTCTTTATTTCATTAGAAGGTTAGCATAAGACCACCACAGCCCCAAGAGGGAACTGGTCTAGGTGAGGGAGTGCGAAAGTTTGAGTATGGTGGGTTTCTGTCTCAGGTTTCCAGATTTAATAGACCAACATAACATTTTGTGAGGCAGAAAGCGAGTGAGGACAAACATTTAACTGAAAAGTGGGACCTTCAACTCTACATGTGACATTATCTGATAAGGAAAGACCTTGTAAGTGTAGAAACTTCTGTACCTGGTTGAAATATTAGAGAAGACCTGAAAGCCACAATGTGATCTATTGAAGTGACTGGGAATTGTCCACCCAGCTCTCCTGTGGTGTGGCCAACTGCTTCAGCTGCTTTTATTTTAAAGTGTGGCAGAGACAAACCTTTGCCATGAAGTCAGAGCTCCAAGTCTTCAGATCTTCAGGTTTAGCACAAGCAGTTGATTTGTGAGTTTTGTGAGTGGTAGCACAACCAGTTGAATTAAAGATTATCTTAAGTGTTCATAGATACTTTTAAGTAGAGTTGATTTGGGTTGTGTTAGGAGTACAAATCTCTTTATTATTAACCCAACCATTTTTTTTCTCTGTATTTGATAGCACACCTACAAGAGAGGCTGGATGAGTATATTAAGCAGTGGAACGGCCTTGTAAAGGTATTTCGAAATGAGAGGAGAGAAGGTTTAATCCAAGCTAGGAGCATTGGAGCCCAGAAGGCTAAACTTGGACAGGTAGGAGCCAATTCACACACAAGTCTTGTCTGTGGGGAAGGCAGACGGTGGGTAGAGGAGGTGAGGTGGCAGTAGTTAAAGGGGATAATTTAACTCATGTAAGCTTTATTTTTTTGTTTATAATACAAAAGTATTTCAGGGTAAATAAGCTTAATTAAATTATTGTGATTTCATATACAGATATATGAATTGCATTACTTTTTTTCTTTTGAAGGTTTTGGTTTACCTCGATGCCCATTGTGAGGTGGGAATTAATTGGTATGCGCCACTTATAGCTCCTATATCTAAGGACAGGTAATGTTCTCCTGTTATTTCCAGTGTCTGATCCCTTAGGAAGAAAAAGTTGCAGTAATGATCTTCACTTTTCAAACTATAGTCAGTATGTTTTGTATCTATATCAATGCATATGTATATCAAACTATATCAGTATTTGCTATATAATGATTTTATTTTCTCCCAACATAAAAGCTATGTGAGGAGGAAGGAAAATAGTCACGCAAGCGAATCTCTAGGTAGTTTATTTTAATAGACATACTGAATATTTTGCTTAGTATAGATTAAATATAAGACAGTGCTTGTCTTTTGCAATGATCTGAGGGACTGTTATAAAAATGTTCTGTTCTGGCTGAATAAGGAGCCTGATCAAACAAAGGAACTAAACAAAGCTATGATTTTTGGTAGAAGAAAAGCAGCACAAAGTGTTTCGATTTAATGGGGATTGGAAACCACTGTGGTCTCAAGAGTTTTATAACTTTCCCCTCTTTGGTCTTGCAATGTGGTCTTATTTGTTTTCTCTGGAGCACTTTGGAGCATTGTCTGTAGTGAACCAAGGCCAGGGCTTGAGCCTGTCTCTGCCACAAGTCCAGAAGCTTGCTAGGAGTCAAGAGATGGAAATACCTGTGCTGTGTGCATAGGATCTGCAAGAGGTGACAGAGGAGGGGAATCCCCAGGGGCTTTACTTCTACCAGCTGTTGAAATGCTGTTGTTGCTGTGTGCTACTGTGCTCTTAGCTTGTGTGGTCAGGGGGTATGTGTGTTTAGGAAACTATATACTTGTTTAAACTCTTTAATCCATAAGATAACTGCTTCATCCTAAAAAGCTATGTGTTAACTTGTTGTACTATCAGAACTTTCATGAAGAGGTGGGGTTTGTGTATTTTAAAAGCTGTAACTCAGCCTTTAAAGACTTTAAGCTATTTGGGCCAGGGTACCAGAAAGAAGTTGGAAATGCTTGTATGCTTTCATCAAATGTGTGTTACTATTTTGCATGAGAGAGGCTGTTGAGAACAGGCAGCTTTTGAGGCATTCTCCAGCACCACCCTCAAAAGCAGTAGAGGAGGACCCAGTGATGCTGGGGCACGTGGTCCAGAGGGCAATGCTCAGCGGCCATCTTCCAACCCTGGGAGCAGCATGCTACTGCTTTTGCCTCAAAGAAGGCCCAGAGTTAGTGTTTCTCTTTTCCCCCACTGATTTTTCGATCTTACAGGATTTAACTTAAAATGATGGAAATTCTCTAAGTTTGGTCACTGGAAAACTCGTTTGGAAAATCTGGGGAGAATAACAAGATAATGTCTTTTCCTTGGTGAATATTGTACATGATCATGATGGGCAGCATATTGCAAATCAAACAGGAAAAAATCTACTGAAGAATGCTGCTAGGAGAGCACCACTAATATTTTTTTATCCTGAGAAGTTAGCAGTTGAACAGGGCAGAATAGTGAAAATCCATGTTTATACTACTAAAAGCTATGAGCTTATCATATGTGTTGACAGATAAGATCTGATATGAATAGAAATTACGGGAACTAATAATACTGTGAGAAGCCCATGGGCAGCTCCGTTGCTTTATTGAAGACCAATGTCAAGAAGTACGCATAAAGGAAAAAGTATCAATAAATTGATATATTAGCATTTCAGACCTAGCTCTTCTGTGTTCAGAACCCCTTAAAACAGCATAAAGAAAAGAATATCTCATTTTTTTTTTTTGTTCAAATGAGGCTTCATTTTTTAGTAATATCTTTACAAGTGACTTTTTCTATACACTGCTCCATAAGCTTAATAATTAATGGTGTTAATTGCAGATTAGACAGTTTACTCTTCTGAAATTGTATTTTGCTCTTTCTTTCCCTTCTATAAATGTTTCAGAACTGCATGTACTGTACCTCTAATAGATTACATAGATGGAAATGATTATTCCATTGAGCCACAACAAGGTGGGGATGAAGATGGTTTTGCCAGAGGGGCATGGGACTGGAGTTTGCTATGGAAACGAATTCCGTTAAGCCACAAGGAAAAGGCCAAACGAAAGCATAAAACTGAGCCCTATCGGTAAAGATAGCTGTTTACATACTGTGAATTGTAATGAATAATTGTCTAAATCCTTTCATTTTTCCCTCCCCAACCTCTTTTCCCATGAACTACGACCCGTGCACGCGTGCCACGTGGGTCCTTGCACATAACTGCATCTTCCCTGCCACCATCCGCCACCCTGCAGAACCACATGCACTGTGCCGCTTATAGATGTCATAGATGGCAACACTTATAAGATTGTGCCCCAAGGGGGTGGTGACGAAGATGGGTTTGCTAGAGGCGCGTGGGATTGGAGTATGCTATGGAAGAGGGTTCCCTTGACCAAGAGAGAGAAGGAAAGCAGAAAGACAAAAACTGAACCGTATCGGTAATCACTAAATCACTTACCCGTTTCTCGTTTTTCCTGAAGTCAATATTGATCCACTAAAACTTGCATGTACTTCTCTCCTGAAAAATCTCCATATTTCTAACCATACCGGCTGCTTTGTTTAACCAGACCTGTTTGCCACAACTGACTATTTGCTCAAAATACCTTTGGTACTTTGCCTTGCCTCTCTATTCCTGCACTTGTGTGGTTAATAGGGTGCACATTAGAATGACAGGGGTTGTTTTTTTTTTTTTGGCAAAATAAAATACTGAATGACTCTGTTTCCAGGGAAAACTTAGTTTAGCTATATTTTTTTAAGAAGTAGTGTTGGAAACAACCGTGCTTATTTAAACATTTGGTTTGAAATAACAAGCATGCGGTGAGTATTTATAATAGCTGGTAATGCATAAAATCTGTAGCCTGCTGTCATGGCTTGATGCATGCATTCAGCTCATGGATTATGCATGTGCATCAAGAAAATCCTTTTTATCATATTTCTCTCATTTGCTTTATAATAGACCACATCTGACAAAGAAGCATATTGTTTAAGAATCCCAGCTTAATATTTTCTAAGGTCTCAGTATGTTTGGGAATTTTAATTTAATACACCGAACTGTTAAAAAAAATGAAGAAAGAAAAGAAAGAAACCCCCCCCACTTTATTTTCTAAGAAAATTCCAATAACTTTGACAGAAATCCCACCTTTTTCTTAATGGTTTGTAGTGGGTATGTTTTCTTCCCAGCACACAGAAACTGGCTAAAAACCTAACTTAGGAGCTTAGGTTTCTGAATGGCTTTTCAAGATTGGGAGACTGTGGTTCTGCTGGTTTTTATTACTTTCCCCTTCACACTTAACTAATCGTGTTACTACATTTGAAAGCAATCCTCACATCTTCAGAATCTAATGTCCTCTATTGCTCGTATATATGATTTAAACATTGTAAGAACTGATGTTGGTAATTCCCTATCCTTACCCGTGATTGTTCTCTGCTAAAATGGCAACACATGCAAGGAAGTTATGAAGCTTTGATCTGTTTTGTATACAGTATAAATAGTACCGTTTTCTGACAAGGCTGTCCACATTGGAACTTTAATATTCTCTTAGAGGGGGATAAACTATTTCAAACATTGCTGTTGTGTTCTGTGTTTACTATCCAAACAGGTCTTAAAATCCTTTAAACTGTTCCCAGAAACACAGAACACATGTTCTCAGAATGGTTTAAAAGATTACTTTATTTTTAATAATACTTTCAAGAGTTACAGTGCTTCTTTTAAAAAGAGATATTCCCTGCATCTGTTTATGTCCAGGCTGTATGCATTTTGCTGCAGCAATACCAAGGCAAGTAAGACCAGGTAAAAGTCTTGCTGAAACCATAGCCAGGATTGCTTAGTATAAAAAGAAAACACACAAACAAAAAAAAACCTCAGCAGCTTAAAGCACAGAAACAAACTTTTTGTAATGTGAGTATTGCCCCTTCTTTCAGTAATATTGTGCTTACCTCTTCATATCCTATAAAATAAACTACAGAGCTTATGTGGATTTTACTGTGTTCTTTAACACACTTGACAGCACGTTGGAGGCCAAGACTGGAACTTCACCATCTGAGGCCTCTATGCTTGCCAAGTCTTTATAGTGCTGAGGAAAACCAAAAATGCAGGAAAGCCACAGGGCTGTACTATGAAACATGCTTCTCCCTGCTGCGCTTGCTGTCTTCAAATCCTTTGAACCCTTGTGATGCAAAAGCAATGCTGGAGGCAAATGCAGTACATAAAGTACAGACAAGTAGGAGGGGACATTTAGGAGTAACTGATCAAGTGATTTGGAGAGCTTCTGAACTGATAACCATTGTACTTAACTCAGCTGGTACAGCCAGCAGCTCTGTCTTTGTTTTTTCCCTGCCCTTGCTATGCAAAGGGGGTGTATGTTAACCCTTTGGGTTACTCTTTTTTTTAAGCAGATCTCCGTTTATGTGTAGAAGGGAAATACATGACCATAGCTGCTAAAAGGAGCACCACTTAAGTTTGAAATCTAATGGAATGGAGAGACTGAGTAGTGCTGGAAATTATCTATCACCCAATAATTTGTTCATGAAGGAATATTTCATGTGTGTTTTACTTGGCTCACCAGCCTGATCTGGGCTCTTTGATCCTCCTGCTTTCAGTACTGCAAATCATCTAAAGTCAGAAAGAATTCACTTTTTCCTCACCATCTTCTTCTTTTTATTGCCAATGTAGTAGGGACTCCAGCTTGTATCCATTAAGGTTTTTATGTACTTATTGATCCTCAGGTGAAAAATGCTTGGTATGTGCACTGGAAATAGGTTAACATATCCTACTCGCTCTTTCGCTATGAGCAAGCTACCAAAGAATTTTGGGTAGAGCCATTGTGCAAAAATGCTCTAATCCAAGCCACAACATCTTATTGACACATTAAAGTTAGTTAATTGAACCTTGGCATACACAGAGAGATTTGCAAAGCCATCTTAAAAAATAAATAAATCAACCAGAATGCAAACTTTACAGCTTGAATCCAGGCCCTTCCACTATAATGAAAAATGTCTCATATGGCAGCAGTAGGAAAAGAGACGGAGAAGACAGAAAGGTATCATTTAGCTGGAAAAACTGTTGCTTGCTAATAGTGTGTTTCAATGTGGCAGCTTCTCAGAATGAAAACTTAAGTCTGCTATGCAGTCTCATTCTCAAAAGCTTGAGCAACTTTCAAGAGAGAAATGTCACACTGATTCTTATCGGTTTTGTTATTACTTTAGTAGAAGTGTGCTGGCTGAGTAAATAATTCCGACCAAAATTTTGTATAATAGTATTTAAGAAAAAACAAGCAAACAAAAAAGTCTAAACCAAACCAAAACCACAACATAATAAAATCTGACTTCACTAGAAGTTAAACGGATGTCACTTCAGAAAATTGCTGGAAGCTGATGACAAAGCTTCATGATTTTTCAGTGCATTGCCATTTATCTAATCTTTATTATATGTTAACAGTAATTTGCTTCCTTAATTAATGCTTTCTCTGTGTGTTGTCGTATCCTTTTGGCAGAATGACTTAACACTGTCTTCCTCTTTCAGGTCCCCTGCAATGGCTGGTGGATTGTTTGCCATTGAACGCGATTTCTTCTTTGAACTGGGTCTCTATGATCCAGGCCTTCAGATTTGGGGTGGTGAAAATTTTGAAATTTCTTACAAGGTAACACCAAAAATGGAAAATTAATTCTGTTTACTAGATCTTTTTTTGGTAAATACTTGTGCTTGGAGGTCAGGCAGACCTACTTCTGATTTATGCCACCTCTGCCTTGTGAATGTGCAGCCCATAAGGTTTCTTTGTGAGGAGATGTTGTAGCAGAGATGTGTCCCCTCAGTGTTTCCTTGTGGGCTTTGGGGCAGAAGAGTTCAGAAAGGTGTCCTGGTGCTGAGACCTGAATGCTGAGTAATCTAGATTTTGTTAATGGTTTGGGATCTTGATTTGGTTTGATTTGTCCTGAAATGTCTTACCTTAAACCACACTGGAAAAACTGTGGATTTGACTACATGACTGCTCTCATTATGAGTATAGAAAAATGTCATTTCCAATGAAAATGATTATAGAGAACAAGTAGTACTCAGTTTATGCATAGATGCCTGTAAAGTGCATAATGATGCAACAAGAAGTAATCTGCCCTGCTTTCCTTTTTCCTACCTTTTTTATGGGTGGAAAATGATCTCATACACTTTTCAAAATTTCAAGAACTTCTTTACAAGAGATGTCTTCACAATTGAAATGCTAACTGCGTAATTCATAATCATTGAAGAAGATTTTATTTTCACTCCTAGGCATATGCACCCTCTTCAGTTAGCAGGAAACCTAAGATGATAATCATCAGCTTCAATATTCATAATGACACAAGTGGGAGACAGCAGGAATCTGTCCCAATTAACAAACAAAAGTGGAGACATCTAATATCCTCAGTAGTGATCTGTGACATCGTAGCTGAGTTTTGCTGAAAGTACGTTCAGAGCTCCTCTAGCTGCTCTTGCTCCCCGTGATTTTGAGGAATGCTCTGAGTGCACTTGCGCAGCTGTAAATCCATATGCAAAAGGTAGTTATTGAGAATGTTACATATAGAGGGTCTTTATCCCTCTAATTCTCCGTCTTTCTTAGAGCTAAATCAGGATTGAAATTGCATACGGTAGCTTTGTAATTGAAGTGGTGATTATGTAGAGACCTCCAAATTAATTTCATGTCGATCATAACCAGTCTTTAAAAGAGCTAAACAGTGTTTACCAGTCTTGCATGCTGACTCCTAGATAGCAAATATAGTGGCCTTGCATATCTGAATTGTTTGGTTTTTTTTGTGAAACTTAAGAAAACTAATGTGATGATGCAATAAAGGAAGTAAACTATTCTGCCTCTCTTTCCTAACACTGCTAAGTCATATTTTTTAATCTGAAATTTGAACTAATTTGGAAAACACCTAAAGTTATCTTGAATTTAGATTTGATGCTACATTTCAAACTTGTCAAAGCTATAAGCAACTAAATTCAGATTTCAGTGTGTTTTCCTCATAAATGGATTATCCAAGAGCATGTGGGAGGGAGGGAATTTCAGAATGGTAATATGTTGCACCCATATTTTATTTTCAGCTACCATAGTTAAAGAAAAATCTGCTTCTACTTGGGTTACCAAAGACATCCTTATCTCCTACTAGCCTTTATTATGAAAGACCTAAATGTGATGGGCATCTAACCAAAACCCATTGTAGTGATGGTATGTGAATTGCTTTAATAAAATCAAAATATTACTAATTCTGTCATAATAAAAATTACCCAGTTCCAGATTTTGTTCACTCATTCATTACTGTTGTTTTAAAATAGCAATGGAATGAGATGGTAAACTTTTTAAAAGCTTTTTAAAAAAGTAACTTAGTTGAGTAATTCTGTGGCTGAGTTGAAGGTGCATTCGGTGCAGCTTTTCATTTCAGAGACCAGTTATGTTTACGCTTACATCTGAAGCAAAAATATTTAAATGTGTCATACAGTTAGCGTAAGAAAAGCAGTTGATATTTCTTCCATAATGTATTACCTGTCTTAAATTCACAGAATCACAGAATCATTAGGGCTGGAAGGGACCTCTGGAGACCGCCTAGTCCAACTCCCATTCTTGTGCATATATATGTTAATAATACCTTTGCTTTAACTTGCAGATCTGGCAGTGTGGGGGAAAACTGTTGTTTGTTCCCTGTTCTCGTGTTGGACACATCTACCGTCTCCAGGGTTGGCAAGGAAATCCTCCTCCTGTGTACGTTGGGTCTTCTCCTACATTAAAGGTACTATTTTGCTGCAACCTTGAAGGTGGTTTTGATTTTAGATAACAACAGCTATTTAAATTATCAGCAGCAATTTAGACAGCACTTCATCCAAAGCTGTTTAGTGTCAAAAGCTGAGATGGCCTTCCCCATGGAAGGGAAATCTTGTGCCAGTCCTGCTGCTTTTTTATAGCTGTGTTCAATTTAAGCGGGATGTAGATTAAAGGAAAACTTGTAATAATTTCTTCCTTCAGTCAGATCTATTAAGACTGTTTTAACACCATTAATACTAGAAGAACTGTACAAAGTGAGGTGTGCATCTAGAACAGGTACAGACTATACAGAGACAAGAACCACGAAATAAACTGAGAAGAAAGATGTAAGGGAGAGGCTTGTTTACCAGGCGAGCTACCCATTTTTCCCCCTTGTCCAAGCAGCAATAAACTACTTTACTTAAGAAGGTAAAATCTCCTTGATGTGTCACAGCTGACCCATTTAAGACTTAACTTTTTCACGCCTAGTAGACTAGTGCATCATTCTCTGCATTTAAACTAAAGAAGATGAATAGAAACTCTGAATTGCAGTTCTGGTACACTCTGCTGAAGGTGACAAATTATTGGTGCTATATAGTAATTTCATGCTGTCACTTTTTAAGGGAGAAATACTCAGATTTCTGAAATCAGCATGCAGTTGCTTCTGACCTGTTTGTTGTGCGTGCTTTGAGGTCACAGCAATGCTCTTGTTCTTAACAGAACTATGTCAGAGTTGTAGAAGTGTGGTGGGATGAATACAAAGACTACTTCTATGCCAGTCGGCCCGAAACAAAAGCACTACCCTATGGAGACATATCTGAGCTGAAAAAATTCCGTGAAGATCACAACTGCAAAAGTTTTAAGTGGTTTATGGAAGAAATAGCATATGATATAACTTCATATTATCCCTTGCCACCTAAAAATGTGGACTGGGGAGAGGTAAGTGCAGCACATAACCTGTATTTATTTTAGGAGCTAAAAAAAATGGGAATTCAAAAGGAACTGATTGTTACTTGGCACCAATCTGAGAACAGTTTCTTTGATTACTGCTACATTAAGGTATATGATACTAACCAGAGAGCTATAGAAATATAACCCTAGGAAAAAAATTATATATGCTTCAAGAGGTGTGATTTTTTTTTTTAATTAGCTCCATAGGACCTTGAAGGATGATTTTATCTCTAGCTCTGTCTTCAGTTATGTCTAAAGCTCTTTTTCCCATAATTGAAAATTAGGTATTTTCAAAAGAAGAAATGTGAATCCTGAGCATGTAGGGGTATTGGTGAATATAAAAAGGTGATAGTTTTTTTTTTTTTCTGTGAAGGCCTAGAGAATAGACTATTAAATCTAGGAGGAGTATATTTCACCTACATTTGCTAGTACCTGATATGTACTCACACAGTTACAGCCCCAGTAAATCACTTATCTGCATATAATGATTTGATGCCATTCCTTAACAGTCATTTCTATCATTAGTGTGTAGTGTATAATTCTCAATAAATTAAGAATGTGGTTACAAATTTGTCATTTTCACATGGTTCACAGAGAAAGGCAGCACGTAGCCAAGGGAGTGCAAGACACCTCACTTGTTTTGTGGTACTCACTTGTTTCGTTCTGGCTTTTAGGCCACACCTTGAGGAGCTCTTTACTTCAGGTCTCCTGTCTGCTTTCAGATTTACTTATGTATTTATTTTCACCTTTTCAGTTGTAGCTTCAAAAGAGCATTAGAAAGTACAGATACATGCTGTTTCCCAAGGCCAAGAAAGTGTCATCTTTAATTTCCCTGAGGAATTAGTGATACAGAGCATGTGCATAGTGGAATAAGGTACAAATAGTATCATATCTGAGGAATCAGGTGCACAATGACACCTTTATTTCTTGCCTAAAAGCTGGCACAAAGCATCGCTTACTAGATTAAACTTAGACTTCCTTTTGAATACACATAAGGGGTTAGGAAGACATATTATATGTTACTGCTCACTGAGGTGTAAGTATCTGAAAATAAAATAATAATAGCCGCCTTGTGGGAAATTGTCCCTAATAAAAGCAAGCAGCTCTGGTAAAGCAACAGGAAAGTCAAAGTTCACAGACTTCTCTGAAGTTTTCTTCAACTCTTCTTCACTGGCTGCTAGTTATCCTACATCTGAGAAATCCCCCTCTATTTGTAACACTACACTAATTGCATTTCCAGACCGCCTGGAATGGAAGTGTGGTGTTCATCCTCCCTAACTCTTTCTCTGGGAGTCAGGTCTAAGCTTAGTCTTCTGGACTTTCTTCTACTGTCACGAAGAAAAAAAGAGGCTCTGGCAAAGAAAATAGGTCTGGAAATAATGTTATTTGTGTCATAAAGTCTTTGTAAAGCTGTTAGTTGGCCCTTTTGAGAAAGGATTGGGTTAATCAGCAATTGAGGCACACTTTCTGACAAGACTTTTGTTCTATATCCTATGCCTGCCCCTCATCAGTTTTATCTCTTTTTCTACTGTGTAATTGCTGCTGCAGAAGGTACATCTGAGCAGCTGGGTCAGTAGGCTGTGCCTGGCTGCAGTTAATAACTGCCATGCATAACTCCTCTGCATCCTGTTTCTCCCATCCAAAAGATGAGAGCAACTTAGCTGAGCTACTGGTTTATTTATGATGACCTATGAGACTGAACATGCTTTGATAGGGGTTGAATAAATTAAAATAATTGAAAGTCCTAAATCTCAGTGTCATTAATTTGGAACTGAGCTTTACAACTCCAGCTATATCAGTGTACTCTAACTCACATAGGAGCCTGCAAATTAGTACAGACACCTTGAAGCTCCATCTCTCAGAAGAGTTAGCATAAGTACTTAAATTTCATACACAGGTTTGTCTCATATCTCTCTGTCACATATCTGTTTCTGGTTTGAAAGATAAGTGAGAGTTTCCTGGATTCCTTCACACTTACTTTTAACTGGAGACTAACTCTGAGTGCAAAATCTCTTTTCCAGATTAGAGGCTTTGAAACTGCTTACTGCATTGATAGCATGGGGCACACCAATGGTGGCTTTGTTGAGCTTGGGCCATGCCACAGGATGGGAGGAAATCAGGTAAGGAGGTTGGAAGCAAGTCCAAAGGAGAATCACTTGCTGTGGATAATAAAAGGCTGGTTTTCTGTTCAGCCTGTACATAAAGTCACTTAGGTGCCAGCTTCAGAGATGGGAGTTTGGGACTTTCCATAAGCGTATTGACTGAAAATATGGGAAACTGAAAATATAATTTCAAACACAAACAGTATAAAATTGAAGGCAAATTCGTAATATCTTTTTCAGTGAAACAGGTACATGAGGAAGCGAGAACTGTACTGTTTTAAAGCAACCATATCACTGCATAAGAATAACTGCAGCTTCTGGCATTGCTGCTGATTCATCATTTATCTTCACTTAATAATTAATCATTCAGGAAACAATCCCCTTACTCACTTTGGCTGAATTATTTCACAAAGTTATTTTGCTCTAGTGGAGGTGTAAAGCACTTTTGTGCAGTAGGTCATCTTCCACCACAGGACACAAGAAATCGAATACAGATATGTGTCTGCTTCATTTACAGATTAATTGGCAGAATGTAACTGCTAATAGATGTTTGCAATCCAAGCTGCTATCGTGTTTGACCTGTGTCTTCACAAACCTACCCACACTGCCACAAAAATACGCTGTTCTGTTTCTACATCTCCTTTTTCAGTTGGAAAACTTCTCAGAATTCAAAGTCCTTGTTTATGTAGATGTGGATTTGAACCGGGCAATTTTTGTCACAGCAGTCATAAAATCACATACAGAATGCTGCTTTTAAAAAAATCATGTTTGGGTTAGCCCCTGGAAATATCTCTTTGATATTTAGTGAAATAGTTCCCTAAACTACTTCTTCTTTATATATTACCCAAAAAAAACCCTGTAACAATGATTTGATAAGAAGTAGCTAGGATAATCTTTATTTATCTGGATACATTAGTTTGATTTCCTCCACGAGTAAAATGCCACTCAAATGAAATTACCGTCCAGTGCCAAGGACTTGCTACCAGACCTTCAGAAAGATTGTTTGACCATCAAATTATGCAAAGGGTTTTAATCAAACACTTTCAGAAGCCTCTCAAATAGGAATCCCTATATTTTTATCATTTTTGTCTTGCTAGGTACATTTCTTACTTCTCTAAATCTGAGAGGAAAGTTGAAATTGAGTGTCATGACAGTAAAAGTGCATTACATCATGTAAACTTAGGAACCCTCCTGAAAGTTGGGTGTAATGACACTAAAGAATGTTTTGAATGATGGAACTTAGTTGGTATTTTCAGTATTTCTAAAATACTCATCGTTTTGAGTCAGCTGTTTAAAAGGTGGCTTTTTTTTTTCCTTCCTGTTAGCTTTTCCGAATCAATGAAGCTAATCAACTCATGCAGTACGATCAGTGCTTAAGTAAAGGACCAGATGGATCCAAAATTATGATTACACACTGTAATCAGAATGAATACCAGGATTGGCAATACTTCAAGGTATGTAACAGATATATAGCAGAAAAGAAATTATAATTTGCATCCTGGTTTTTTGTACCTCTTTTTTATTATTTACATGTATCTGAAACTAAAGTTCTATAACATGGTTAACTGAACCAAGTAAATTGTTAACTGAATGTTGTTTACTCAAAAATCCATGCTTGCTGGGAAAGATTCCTCTAGGAAAAGATGTTTTTCCTTGTGGTTCCAGCTGCCGATTTCTGTAACAAAATCTTTAAGGAGAGTCTCGTGAGGCTACATCTCCTGCCACAGGTTATGTTAGGAATTAGCCCTTGCCTTAGAGGAAGTAAAGCGGGTGTCCACTAACAATGACAGAGTTTCTAAAAGCTTTCAGTGTCATCACACTCTGCTTCTATGCTTTCTGTCAAGAAAGTTTCTTTATCTAATGTATACTGTGAGAAGATTACTTAAATTCTGGGGTGCATTTAGCAGCTAGGTTCAATATTAAATCTAATTTTAGGAAGTCTGTATTGAAATGTTGCTCTGTTTAAAGACAGGTCTTTTTAACCCTACATAGAAATAGGTGAACATAGCATTACTCTTTGCCTTTTTGTGTAGTTTTTGTCATCTTCAGTATTTCTTTTTCCTGTTCATCATCTATTCTCTAATAACATGCTCTATTGTGAATTCTGGGTGCGGCACCATTATAATGCTATTGCAAAATATGAATTAATAAAGACTTGGAATGTTGGCTGATGGACATGTAAGGGCTGCTAAAATCTATTTAGTCACTACATCTGTAAGTCCTCTATTACTACTTGTTTAAAAAATGTTGAAGTTTAGATTTCTGCTTGCTTATTTAAAAAAGAAAACTGAATACTCTTTAAGTGTGACATTATCCTTGGATATATAACCACACATAACTTGGTTTGTCTAAGAAACTATCCTGAGTCAATTTTTATTCAGCCTACTTAGCACATTGCGTATTAATTAGTTCATTAGCTGGTTATCTGGATTGTGTTTAAAAGATGCAGGCGCTGTCGAGTGCAGTGAAATCTGTTTATTATTCTTTAAGCCACTCCACCTTTTCTCTTCTTTACATAGATAATCAATGTAAAGAGGAAATACCAAGCACGATAATTTCCACACAGCTTTCTTGTGCCGTACAGACAGACAAAATTCTTTAAACCTGAAATTTAAAAATTGATAAGCAGTGTTTCAGTCCCTGAGCCTTCTGCTTTAATTTTATAATAATATGTAGCACTTGTTAACTCTCCAGCCATTCCAGTGTGTCCCAGCATGTCACTTGGCTGTTCTCTAAGCATTTCTTTTATGCATTTCCTCCAGACTGGTAGCGAGTTGTGTAATTGTTTGCTTATTACCACAAGTTACAAGGAAGTCCAGTAGGCATGGTCTGGGCTGTAGAACAAAACACTGACTGACTTCCAGAAGGCAAAAAAGAAAGGTGGGGATAAGAGCAAAAGGACCACCAAGAGCGTGTAACCAAGCAAATACAAGAAATTTGGCACTCTCTGCTGTGCAGTACAGAGGGTATGACCCTTTCGTCTAATGAGGAAGGTGCAAATAATGAAATGCTTATGAATTGCTGAAAAATGTTGCAACCTCCTATAAGAGAAGGCTGCCAGGCGATTTTATCTGGCTGGTTGATTGGCTGTTTCTGGAATGAATACTGTGGGCCAGTTTGGTAAGTATAACCTCTGTGTGGCTTGAGAATTGAGCAGTAGCAGAGCTTTGGTGCCCATAAGCAAACATCCAGAACAGAGCTGGTGGTAGCCTGCCTATTGCTTTTATTCAGGCATCTGTTTGCCTCTCCAAGTAGAGGATCCCCATGTCTGGCCACATGGCAGGAACAGGTATCAAGCTGAACCAAAGTCTGGACATGTACATGTGTGTGGGAGTGATGGGGCAGAGGGTCCTATGCCAAGGGAATCTAGGTGCACGGTGTGGGGCTGGGGAGCTCCAGCCTGGTTGCAGTGCCTAGAATTTGCTTCTGCTCTGGTACTCTCAACACTAGACACAAGTCAGTGAGTGTGGCTGCATCTGGTGCAGGGGGTCAGCAAGCAGGAGAGAAGCTTCAGGCTCTTCCGTAAATCCATGGGACTTGAGCGTGGGAGCACAGGGGGTGTGGAAGGAGCCAAGTGCATGAGTCTCAGCCTGAATGTGCTGGGCACAATAGGTCTGCAGTTTCTTAGGCAGCATCCTGTTGTTCTGGAGGTCAGACTTGCTCTCATACCCTTTTCTCTTCCTCCTACCAGCCAAGCAGGGAGCAAAGTTAGTGCTTTTTCTTTCCATAGTGGTTAATGCTGGTGTTGTGCAGTCATTTTATGTGAAGGGCTAACCAAAGGAAGATCTGTCTAGTGAAGTCAGATCTCATAGAGCTGTCTTTATGTGTCAATCTTTTGGTTTGGTTACAGGATGGATGAAAAGGCTATAAATATTTTAGGCACAGTTCCAGTCATTTTCTTAGCAGTTTGTTGTCTAAGAGAAATGTGAAGTGTCTCACGTAGGCCTACATGTGTCAAACATTTAGTAATACAAAGGCTGTGAAAGTCTAGGTTAAACAAACCTTAAAATGAGTATAGGACTGATCTGTTCTGGGACCCTTAAACTTGATTTTGTAAATAGCTGTACTAAAGTTGAGAAGAAAAAAACAAACTCATATGTTCCTGATGTTTTTGTTTTCCAGAATCTACACAGATTTACTCACATTCCATCAGGGAAGTGCTTGGATCGCTCCGAAGTTCTCCATCAAGTTTTCATTTCAGAGTGTGACTCCAGTAAAGCAACACAAAAATGGGAAATGAACAACATCCTTAGTGTGTAGACAGATGAAACCTACCTACTGACACATTAATTTGTACAGGACTGGAAATAGCCTGAAAACTGCTGCAATTATTAACTTTGTACAGCTGCGAGCCTTCTGGCTTGGATGAAGGACATAGAGGAACTGTGATTATTACAATAACATTATCATCCGCAGTTAATGTTTACAAAACTGCTTTACCTTAAACTCTGTAGATGTTTACATCTTTTTGTTTCAAGATGTTGGTAAATTAATGTGCTGTTAGCTATGTTTCATAGGAGCATAGCTAAAGGCGTTGTCGTCTTCTTTGGGATTACACTCAGGGGTCTGAAGGCAGGTTTTTTACACACACTTGAAAAGGTTGGAGTAACCAGATTTTCATAGAACTTGGTGATTATCAACCTGTTGTATATTTTTATTTAATTTTACATCCTACTAAGCACTGCCACAGGTTATTAGCCAGGGTGGCCTTCTCTCACAGTCATGCTGCTTTTTTGGAAGGTGAATTTCAACATATTTAGTGCCTCTTTCATTTCTCTCTTTCACAAGAAAAGCATTTGTTGGAAATTAAACAATGGATATTTCTGAGCTCTCATCAGGGGTATGGACCAACCATACTACCCTATGTCATTACTGTGTGATCAAAGACAAATTTCTATTGCCAGTTTGGCTGCTCTACTTTGACTGGGCGCATTGTATGGTGCACAGAAGAGCTTAATGTCACGTTTAGTGCTAATGTAGTACATTTTGTTGGAAGTAAGCACCCTCGCAATTCCAGTTCAGAATTTATAAGCACTAACTTACTTGTTTAAACCATGCCTTACATAAAAAATAATTATTAAAAAATCAAAGAAATAAAGCTGCACAATTATGTAAAACTTAGAAAGAATCCAATGCTTCATTTGATTTGTTATTTTAAATGGAAATCACTTAGAGGTGGACTAGAACTTTGAATTAGGAAAAAGCATCCCACTTCTTAACACAGCTGTGTAATTCTTTACAAGGACATCTGTCAACTAGTTTGGATGCCAGATTTAGATTTGAAAAGAGAAATGGAAATCCTGAAACCAGATTTGTTCATACTAATTTTCTTCTTTTGGAAGAATGGAAGTCATCGGAAACTTCTCCTGAGGGACTACAAACACAGAATACAGCCACTTGGTGCTACAGTGTACAGAATAGAATGTGAAGTTTCTAAAAATGCTCTGGAAAGGAGCTGATGCAAACACCCTTAGGAGTATAAATATTACTCTGAATGAGCAGAGAGGTGGAGGAGAAATGACTTATCCTCACTTCCTTATTCCAGATTTTGTGACTTAAATGTTGACATCAGTGTACTGATTTCATAAGAGTCATGCCTAGAACATGTCACACTATTAAATATGACTAAATACTTCCCTGAAGTCTAGAATAGCATTGCATGCAGCTTCCATTGGTGTTAACAAGGGTTATGTATCATATTTGGTGACAGATTTTGATCTTTATAGGGCTGTCTGCACTGATCTATTAGTTTGGGATCTTCCCTAGTTTCTTTAAACTTCCCATCTGTCCTTTCAGAACTATGATAAAACAGAAAATAAAGGAGGGAGAAACTGGAAAAAAAGGAAAATAAGGGGGTGTGCCGGTACTTATTCCTTGTGTGTATGAAAACTGACTCCATTTTTGTGTATTGGGTAGATTAATTTAATCATACGACTATGCATAAGAGAAAGAATGATGGCACATAAATTGTGCAAGTGTGCATTTTAAATGGGTATTTTGTGCAATTCATTGAAAGCTGATGCTGTATGTGAATATGAATCTGTATGTGAGAATGAGCCCTTACAAAACATGAGATCATAAGAAGCTGTTGCTGTAATGACTTTTTCCTACTATAGCTGGCTTGGAAAAAAAATAATTCCCATATTCTTGCTTTGTAAGTTGATAATATCACTATGCATTTCTACATATTTTATAAATTTGATTTATGCAGATTTTTGATACACTGTATGTTTCTGTAGAAATTGTATAAATCTTTAAAAAATTTATTAGGGATAAATTGGGGAAACCTATGTATATCTTACCTATGGGTTGCTTGTTTTTTAGGTGAAGTAAATAAAAGATTTGATTTTTTGGGTTTACTATACTTTTACGGAGTAAAAATGGATTATTACCTTTACGGAAATCCCGTATCTCAAAATTTAGACAACTTCAATGGTACAAACTTACAGATATTTAAAGTGTTTCATTTTAATTTTTATCTAGATACCTTCTGTCACATCTGTGGGGACTCAGGGTTTTTTCCCAGTGGAATGAAAAATTCAGTTCCCACTGAGAGCTGCCACATGGATGCATTGGGATTTTTGTATCACCTGCCCTGATCTAATTAGGTAGATTTAATATGCTCCTAGGAAATTGAGAATGATCTCTAATGTAGAACCAAAGATCAAGACTAGTTGGTAATGTTTTAACTTGGTCTGTTTCTGTTTTCACCATATGGTATTCTTGCACACTGACAGACATGGCTGGGAGACTATTGCGTATTCACGTTTTGAAAGACTCCTTTGGCAAAACCCTGGGGATATAGTAGCAGCCAGTTCATGTAAGGAACACACTTTCATGCACAGAAAGAGGGACTGATAGGGAGGGAGGGGACATTCTTCTTCATTACCAGGATCCTAGCACCAGGAGAACCAACAAAACTGTTTGGGTAGTACCAGAGATACTGTCCCTATTAATGGCATCCTAGAATCTATTCGTCCTCTTTCCCTAATGCCAGTGATAACCTTTACTATCTGCTTCTTCTGTACCATCTGCCTCCAAGTCGCAGTCCCTAAAGCCAAAAGTTAACAACTTAGTGCTCTGAAACTAGACCAAGAAGCCTGGGATCTATTACACAATGTCAGGGATGTAAAAAATTTATGTTTCTGTCTGATCTGTGAGACTTTTCACAAGAAAAGAAAAAAACTACCCTCTACCTATAAAACCACAAAGATGTTTTGGTAGATTTCACTGTATATCAAGCACAATTTCCTCTTTAGGTCAAAAGAGATCAAGTTGCGCAAGATCCGTAGAGGCGTGGGAATAAGGAGGGGAATTTCAGACAGTGCAGAAGAAATTGCCTGCATCATTGAACACAGTGTTTGTTTTTTTTTTGTAAAAGCATTTATTGTTTGTTCCCTGCTGATGAGCTTAGATCCATCAGTTGTAATAGGTAAAAAGAAACAACCTGGGGAAAACAAATAAGCTGTGTTTCTGTTTTTTTGTTGACTTGGCCTGCAAGCCTCCTCTGAACTCCTGTAGTTGCGTGCCTTGGCTGGTGCTATACAGGAGGACTCTACGTAGAGTGAGTTAGGAAAAGCGATAGGCTATCAAAATATGCTGGCTCCCTTCAGGTTTAAAGAACAAAAAGTATACAAACTGTGATTGACCTCTAAAGTCCAAAGCCACTCTGGCCCTCCTTGCACTGTGGGGAACCTCTGGCCATCTTCTCTCACGTGCTGCTGCCACAAGTGTGTGCACTGGCCCATGCTGCCTTGCTCATTGTGCCCTCAGCTGCACTAGCTACTGTGAAGCACAGCAAAAGTGGGAAGAAGTGTTTGTGTGGCTTATACATCTCATTAACCCAGTTAATGGTTAGTAACCTTTGGGTTTTAAATCTTAAAAACATCCGTTCTTTACATTGGGAAACAGATTAATTATTCTCCATTACCATGTAAGATGGATACTCATTAAAGAAAAAAACAAGTTGTCTGCACAATTCATAGGTATTTTTTCATGTTGCACTGGTAGCTGGCTGTTCTGAACAGTGCCAAGATAGAGACTCTTCAGCAAAATAGTGGCATAGCTTATGGTCTGAAAGATCTTAACTGACTGGTTGTTCCTTAACAGGCCGACAAGGGTGGCAAGGATCCAAGCACGGAAACAGGAGTTAGAGCTGTTCAAACACCCAAATAAAGAGGTATGTTTGCATGTTAGAATACATCTTTTTCCAGTAATATGCTTTACTGAAAAGAATTTGATTGCTTTAGGGACAAGAACCATGCCCCATCCAAGATGGAGTGCAAGTAGAGCCAGGCAGAGGGCTAGCTGGGTCCCGCAGGTCTTGCGGATGCAGGCATCCAGTGTGAGGGCAGAACTGCCTCTGGTACACTGCCAGTTCAAACAACTTGCCAATGTTTCTTCTGCAAGAGTAATAATGTCTCCTGCACAAGAATAATGTTTCCTGCACAAAAAATGGAGCAGAAAGGTGAGAGAAGCAGCTTAGCACTAGCTCACAATAAAATCAGAACAGAACAAGCTAATGCCCAAGATGCGCATAACGGCAACAGCAGCCCTCTGGCTGAGCATCCCAGGGCTCCTGAAAGGGGAAGGGGAAATTAATGGAGAGACGATACTTCAGTTTCCTGGAAAGGGCTGCTGGTGGCAGTGTGTGTCAGTCAAAAAGCAGCATGCCTAGACAGTTGGTAAAGCGCTCTTAGTCCTGCTTTGAATAGGCTTTCTGCACCACTTGAAAGGCACTAGAGTGGAAACTGGAAACAAAATACAGCCTTTTCAGTTGAAAGTTTGGACTGGTTTCCCCAGTGTAGCCCTTTGTAGAACAAGCCCTGATATTCAGCGGTGGTGGATCTCTGAGTATAAAGCACTCTGGGTCTTCTGTGTATGTATGCATGTTCTCCAAAATACAGCACTGGCACTTAGAGATAACAGCTGGTCCAAAGCCATGAAGACTGGTACCTGCATTTGTGAGGGCTGTTGAGTGAAAACATGCCCTCTATGAGCTGTGCTTTCCATACATCTCATCCCACTGGAGAAGCACCCTGTTATTCTCTGGTATGCTCAGGAGGCCCCACACCTTGCTGTCTTAATAGCCTGAGCCTGCAGGATGGCTACACCCCCTTGCCAGAGTACCCAGGGCCATCAAAGCTAAACAACAGGCAGACACAATTGCATTTTCATATCTTAATGTATGAGCAGAAGAAACAATGAACAAAAGTAGATCTGGATGGGAGTAGAACCCTTCTGGAGGATTCTCGTGGGTTTGTAGGAAGGGAGATTTAAGACTGGGAGAAAAAGCGTACCAAATTCTAGAAGTTCTTCCATTTATACTGCTGTTTCAATTGCACTGAGGAATGCCCTGAAGTCCTGTCTGTCCTGAAGATGTAAAGGAAACTAGTAACAGAGCTGATCAGCCTGGCAATGGAAGGGAAAGCTGCCTGTCTTGCTGTATGGGAGTGAAGGTAAGATGGTGTGGGGTGTTGCTGAAGAAAACAATTCTGTAACCCTGTAACAGAGTGGGGTCTGGTTACTGCTGGTATTAAAGCAATTGGGGATGAAGTAATGTTTAACTGGGCCGTTCCCAGCTGGAGATAGGAATCACTCCTGCTTGGTTCTTCTGCCTGTTATAGTATCCTATTATCTTCCATGTGATGATTATGAGGGGAGTGGAGTCCACACTCAGAAATATCAGAACCCTCTGTTCTCTAATGCATAAAGTTGAAAAAAAAATGACTTAGGATCAGAACTGAGCTTAACATAAGGATACTTGTCCAACATTGTTCCTACTTCTGGCAGTATACAACTCAGGCACTTTCTGAGCTAGAGATGGTGTTTTGTATTTGATAGTTCTGAATTTGTCCAACTGCTGATTGAATCTAGGCAGGCTTCGGTCATCCATCAGATCTGATTATGCAGAAAGTTTCAAGGTTTGCGAAGAGGCACGCTGGCTCTGCAGTCCCCTCATCTGCTGAGGCAAATCAGTGAAGCATAGCAGAACTATGAAGGCTTGTTAAAGGTCTTAATTCTCAAAGGAGTATTTAGTGCTAGGTCAGTGCTGGGTCCAACCAGCCAGGAATTGGCTTCAAGGTGGCAGCGCTGACAATAACAGCATCCCAGCGTGTTTTTCAAAGGGCCTTTTAGAAGGATGTGGTCTTGGCCACACAAACAGCACCCCTTTAGCTCTCTTGAACAACTGATTTATGGGTACAAATTTTACCATTAGATGTTTGGGCCAGGAAACATTGAGAATAGCCATACAACTTCTAGGTGGAGCCCCAGATATGCTGGCTGTAAAGGTTTTCCTGAAATAATATATAATAATATAATAATATAATATATGATATTCAGTCCTGGAACATCAAGACCCTCTCCAACACTAAAGCAAGTTGGATAGTTTATCTCAGGATATCAGCATAGTCGGAGCAAAGTACAGATTCACTCACTAATTGGTGCTGGCCTGTGACAATTAATTACACTGATGAAGAGAAATTTGCATAGGCAGTCAAATTTTAACAGAGTAGGTCTGAATCTCGTGCACATCCCATAACAGTCAGCAGAGTTAATGCATCCCTCAAGGGCTGCGTGCATTGGAGGATGCAGCCGTGAGCTCAACATCTGGGCTCCGTTATGGGATTCTTGACACTGGATTCAAATGGAATCACGGAAAAGCAGACGGAGCTATGATGCAGCTCATACAAGAGGCCCAGCAATTTTGGAAACACAGGGGTTGCTGGCAAAACACTTATCTGTTTCAAGATGTGGAAAGAAATACAAGCCAAAATGAGAAAACAAACAGAAGAATAAATATACACTAAGGATGGTAAGGCAAGTGTAGCAGGAACAGTGACAGACACCACCACAGCAAATAATCCACCACTGCCCAGTATGTACTAGATTATTTACCAATGTTATATATGAGATGCCTGTGATACACTTGCAGAACAGTTCAATAGATCATAAGCTAAAGATAAAACATTTCTCTCCACACCCGTTTGCAATTTCTTTTGTGCTTTTTGAGCTCTAAAGCATGTATATGCTGCAGTAAGTTCCCTGCTCTGTAGGTGTTCTAAATATATTTACAGTTCTTCAAACCATAGGTTTTGCTTTGGGAAAATAAGACCAACTTTGTAGATAGGCTTTGTCCTAAGCTGATCTAAGAAAAAGGAACCTTTATATTCCTTTAGGAAGATGGTAAGGAAATACTAAATACTTGGTTTGCTCTTAACTCTTTCCCTAATAATGCCTAACAAATGCTAGATATTTGCTTTTCTAGCAACCATCTATTATGTCTTCACAGAATTACCTATTACAGGTTCAGCACCTCCTCCAGACTAACATAATGTAGTTTATTGTCCACCCGCATTACCCATGGCATAAATGTTAGGCCTGTTTTTTCCCCGTCCCATGTGTTGGAGAAGCACATATTAATATGTAATATGTTTTGTATTAACACTGTATTTCACCTGCTGCTTTTATTATCCTGTCACTTCAGGCTGCAGGCTGGCTTTGCAGTTCTTTGCTCTTAGCTCTAGCTTTTCTGGCAGCACCATTCACTGCTTTTTTTCAAGCCACTGATGTATATATTAAGCAAACATTAGTCATGAGCCCCATCTCAAAAAATAATTTACAGGTTTTCATAGGTAATGTGCTTCCATTAGTGAAACTGATGACTACTTCCTATTTTGTTCCTGTATTGTTAACCAGCTGTTTATTCCTGCAAGGCCTTCAATGATGACTTACTTCTTTTACAAGTTGGCCAGACCAAACTCAAGCAGGCCAGAATTACCTGATCTCCTTTACCTTCGTGTTCACGGATTTCTTTGAAGAATATTTACATGTCTGTGGAACAGGATTTCCTCTGGTGAAACTGCCAGTCCTGTTTAGCCATTTGGACAACTCTCAGCATCCTGTGGTTCCTACCAACCTGCAGTATGGATATTACTGGTCTGAAGCTCCCTGTACCTCCACAGAATGCTTTCTAAAATCAGTGTCATATTTGTGACCTTCCATTCCTCTAGCACTAAGGCGATTTTAAGTGAAAAAATACAAAGTACAGTTCATAGTTCAGCTATTTCATCCTTAAGTTTCCTTAGAACTCTTGGATGAATACCATCTGTCCTGTCATTTTATTTCAGAACCTTTTACACATGGATTTGAGACAGATGCTCCACCATGCCTCTCCAATTAAAAATTGCTGTCATGAAAACTTCCTGAAGCTCCTCTGCAAGGTTAAAAAAAGAAAAAGTAGTTTTATTTTCCTGAAATCTTCTCTAGGCATTGCTACTTTATCTTGAGCTTCTGTTGTCCTCAGGAGAGCTTGGCAGGCCTCCTGGTTCTAGTGTTGACTTGGGATAGAGTTAATTTTCTTCCTGGTAGCTGGTACAGTGTTGTGTATTGGGTTTAGGGTTAAAATAATGCTGGTAACTGATGTTTCAGATGCTGCTGTGTGGTGCTTACACAGAGTCAAGGCCTTTCCTACTTCTCACACCACCACACCAGGAAGGAGGCACAAGAAGTTGTGAGTGGACACAGCCAGAACAGCTGACCCCCACTGACTCTATTCCATACCATATGGTATCATGCTTAGCATAGAAAGCACGGCCACTGCACGGGAACTTGTTGGGCAGTGGTCTGTTGGTGATGAACAACTGTGTTCAATTTTCATCCCTTGTTTCTCTGGGGTTTTAGTTCTCTGTTATTTACCTTTTCATGCCTTTATTAGCTGTCTCAACTCCCAAGTTTTCTCACTTTTACTCTTCTGATTCTCTCCCCATCCCACTGGGTCGGGGAGCAAGGGACGGGCTGGGTTGTGCTTGGTTGCTGGGTGGAGTTAAACCACAACAGATGTGTTTGTAAATTGTTAATCTGTCTGTTTTCTCAAGCTGCTCTGATGCTCTTTTTCCTTGCCACACATTGCTGTGTCTGACCTGCTGAAGTGCGGGTTTCTTCTGATTTAGAAATAACTTTGACTTGTTAAAGACTGAGTTCCTACCTTTGTTACTCTTTCATTCTTGCTCTTTATCCACCTCAGTCTTACTTTTGGCAGTATTTTGGCTTGGTTCACCAGGTGGTACGCCTTTATGCTGGATCTTTAGTGCAATGTGATCAGTCTCCCTGATGCCTGCAACCATTTCAGGCATTGCTTTTAGTTTTTATTTGAGACAGACCTCCCAGTTCACCTCCAGTGAAAAGTTTCCAGTGAGTCATTTGGGAAGATTGTCCATATTGAACACGGATGTGAAAAACTAATTTGGCTTTTCTCCTGAGGCCTTATCTTTTCTGAACATTCCCGTTACACTTTGATCACTTACTAGTCCTTTCCAGCGCTAGCTCTTTCAGCGCTCACAGATGGGCATTCTCTGAACCCCCTGACCTGACATAGCGTACCTTTTAAAGCTTAATTTGAAAGTAGTAATTTCCATATGCTCTTTTCCATTTGCCTTTAATCTGTATTCAACATCCTTTGTATCAAAAGGACAAAATACTATTTTCTTCTTAAACTGATGATTATTTTGAGTCATGACATCATTCCTGGTTGATAGATCAGCCTGATGCAGAGCTTTGCCGTGGCTTGCTGCAGCTCATGCTGACATGGCATGCACCCAAAATGATATGTGTAACGATGTGGGTCAGGCTAGCAGAGCTGTTTTTGCAAAAATAGCTAGCAAGGCTATTTTTGCAATCGAGCACACTCCAGCAATTGGGCTATATTTGTAAATGAGACCACAAACAAAAGTAACCCACATCATTAAGACACAGCACAGCAGAGTGGCAACATTAGGTGGTTCTGCACTGATTTCTGCAGAAGTTGTGCTGCCACAAAATTAGCCAATTAATGCTAAATGAAATAGAACCTAAAAGTCATTATACCTCAGTGAGGAAAATATTAGGAGAACTACTTTATTCTGGATCACCTCTAGATGTGTTCTTATTCTGACACAATATTTAAAATTCCATAACCTGTGCAGCTTCCTAGGACACTTGAAGGGTTGTATTTTGTTTCAATTTAAAAGCACTTGAGCAGAAGTAAAAAACATTTCATGCAATCAAATTACCCAATTCTCTCTGATGCTACTATTCCACTGCAAAAGATTATTTAAATCTAATCAGAAAGACTCCTTGAAGCATTGCTGTTCTTTGAGGAGGGAGTCTAAGAGTTGGGGGGATGTGGTGGTGCATTTCTACGGGGAAACCTGAACAGAATATGCTGAAAAGGAGGGAGACCAGCATAGTCTCAGCTACATGCTACAACACAGAATTGCCTCTAGCTGAAAGATTCTTTGAGTCAAGGATGAAGGTGCTCTAGGATTGCAAGCTCTCTGCAAGAGAAAATGTTCTTCAGCACTGGATGTACTGCACACACACCTGCTGCCTCTCCCTGCCAGTTCATACCTGTGGCTTCCCAAAAGCTGAGCTTGCAAAACAGAGCCATGGATCCCGCCTGTCCAGAGTATCTCCAGTGAGACGATGGCATGAAACAGCAGCCAGTCCTTCTGGTAGTTCTGTAAGTACCTCAGAGGCAGGGTGGGGAGGAAAAAAGCAACTCTGGGTTTCCAAGGCTTCCAGAGATTAGTACCTGTATTAATATGCCTATATAGTTACCTTATTTCCATACTTTCAGGAATACACAAAGTGTTTCTGTCCAGACTCCTGATTCAGAAGGTGCTATGCTCTTGTTAATCAACTGCAGTGACATGAACCATGGTTACAGTGCGGAAACCACTTTTTATCTTACACGTGCACAATGACTGTAAGCAGATTTTTTACAGAAGTTGACAGACTTTGTTAAAAAATAAAGTTGGAAACCTGCTCTTTATAGTACTTACTATTTTAGACATTTAATCCTTTTCATTGCTAGGCTTTCAAAGGCTTGGTAAAAGCTATTGCCTAGTATTTAACTCAGCAAATTAAACTGTTAGTTTAGCTGTGGCACCTCCCATTTCCCATGTGCAAGCATAGTTAGGTATCTAGATTAAGACTGTTAAACATACTAAAGTCTGAGTAAAACAATCCCTGAAAACCAAGAAGTCTTATGTGGTGGTACTGTTACCATCACAAACACAAACATATCAGGAGCACATGTTCTTTACAAATGCTGCCTCCTCCTCTCTTTTCTGCAGGAATCTATTGGCATGTGTGGAAATAACATTCCAACATTTTTCATGCTGTTCTGCAAGCTGTGTATTTTATGAGAAGCCACTAACACTGGGGCCAGGGGGAGAGGGAAGGAGTAGGGAACATCTGGGAAGACATACCTCTAACCACATCTTACAGCCAATATTCCTGTCCTGATATGGACAGCAGAGCTAGGGCCACAGGCATTTTCTAGGACAAGTTCCCAATATTCACAATTGTCAGAGAATACACTAAGACAAAACTCAATGAACTGTGCGCTTCAGTAGCTTGGGGAAAAGAAAAATAATCCATGAATTATCAGCAACTTTGGTACTTGAAATCAGAGATACTTTCTTTTCACTCAAGGTGGTCAAACTATATGGTAGCACAAGGAAAATATTGACTGCAGCTAACAGCAGTAAATGTGGGAGAGAGTTATGGTTTAAAATGTTTAGGCTACTGTATAGACTCCAAGAGTCAATGCTCCCAGACACTTGTCAGTTTTGTGACAAGAGCAAGAACATAGAACACTTCCCTGAACAGGGGCTGCAGTGCTCTGGGGGCAGCCAGCCACTCCAAGACATCAAGAATGCAACAATCATCATGTACAACATTTTATTACAAAACTGTTAAAAAAGTAATACAATGTAATATACTACAAAATATAAGAACAGCTATTAAGCTACCTTCTTTGTTTTACTTAGCTATAAAGAAACACCTGGCTATCAGTCACTGAAGTTCAACAAAACCATTAAATATGCAGAAACATTCCACAACTTTTTCTGTTTCAATTTTTAACCGAACTGTAGCAGCCCTCAGCTACTACTTACATTAAAAATACAGGTCTCCCTACAAAGAACCACATTACCTATACACAATTCTGTACAGATTTTTATACTGAAGCTAACAATGAGCTGCACTTGAGTTCACATTCTTAGCAAAATATTGGATTTTGAGCATAAATCTTTACAGCGGGACATTCATTTATTCCTCATCTTCATCTTCTTCCTCCTCTTCATCTTCTTCCTCTTCCTCCTCCTCTTCCTCTTCTGGTTCTGCTTTCTTCTTAGATCCTGCAGGCCTACCTGGGCCCTTTTTTCCTGCATCACTCTTGCTCTTGGCACGATATGCTGCAATATCCTGCAAGAAAAATGCTGTTTAGTTGCTGGTAATGTAGCTCTGAAGTCAAATCTGTACTGCTTCAGTAATTTAATACTAACTCTACTGTGCAGACCAACTACAGAAAGCATGGTAAAGCAGTTTCAGCCTTGAGACTTTCATACTTAAACCTTTAGCAAGAAAACATATGACCTGGACAGCTTAAGAATTTCATGACCACAGCAATTTGGAGCATGACTGTGTTAATTTACCAAGCAGGTGCCCTGTCTTCTGGAAGTAAAGCATCTTATGAGTAAAATCCCCAGGCATGCAAAAAACACATCCAGGTTCACTGCAAGGGTTCCAGACACCTCTCACATCATACACTGCCCCCTGAAGCCTGACAAGGGCTGACATAAAGATGTAGTTATGAGCCAGCCATACATGGTTTAGGTGGAAAACAAAAGTCACACATTCACTTCTACAACTTTAGCCATTATTTTATCATTTTCACTGTACCTTTTCATATTTCTCCTTTAATTTTGCAGCCTTCTGTTCATATGGCAGTTTATCTTTGGCCGACTGTTCAGACCACATTTCACCTAATTTCTTTGCTGTATCTCCAATAGACAAGCCAGGATGATCATTTTTGATTTTTGGACGGTGTTCGGAACAGAAAAGGAAGAACGCAGATCTAAAATAAGAGACAGTGATCAAAGTGCTGGACTACTAGAAATAATACTTTTTTCCTCTTTTTAGTGGTTAAAAAAACACTCACGGTGGTCTTTTAGGAGCATTAGGGTCCTTTTTCTTTCCCTTCTTCTCGCCTTTGGGAGGAATATAGTTCTTCATCTCCCTGTCATAACGAGCTTTGTCTCCTTTAGCCATTTCTTCAAACTTCCCTTTTTCTTTGCTAGACATTGTCTGCAGACACATGGGGGGAAAAACATAAGATAAAGCACCTGGTGACCCACTAACGCCTCAGCAGCAGCTGCCACCAGGGATCTGTTCCCAGCAGCCGGCAGGACGGGCAGGGGCCGGCCCGGCCGAACTCTGCTCAGTCCAGCCCGGCCCGGCCCAGCTCAGCCCGGCCCACCTTCCACCGCTCAGAGCACTTCCGCGAGAACTCGGCGAAGTTGACAGACGAGTCCGGGTGCTTCTTCTTGTGCTCCTCGCGGCAGGTCTGCACGAAGTAGGCGTACGAGGACATCTTGCCCCGCGGCTTGTTGGGGTCGCCTTTTCCCATGGCGCGGTCGGCGGAGGGTCCCTGAGAGAGACAGCGAGAAAAAAGAGGCGGCCTGAGGGCGGGAGCACCGCCGGGCGGAGCCGCTCACACTCTCGCCGCCGGCGCTTCCCGCCCAAGCACACCCCCCGAGGCCGCGGCCCCACCCCCGCCGCCGACCTCGCTCCCGCCCGCCCCGCGGTCCCTCCAGCCATAAAGTGCCTCCACCCGCCTTCTGCCGCTGCCGGCCCCCACAGTGACGGCCTGCTCTCCAGCCCACCCCGGTAGGGCCGCCCTCCGCACCCGGCCCACCCGCCCGGAGCGATTTCTGCCTCAGCCCTGCCGCACCGCCCGTCTTGGCAACCCCTCGCTTCTTCCGCGCCCAGGACCGCTGGCGGCGCTCCCGCCTCCCTTGCTCTCTCTCTCCTTCCCTCCCCACGGCCCGAGGTACGCGGGGCCTTGCCTGGTTGGGATGAGCGAGTGCTGGCGGCACGGGGCTATGCTCCCTCCGCGGCTGCCGCTGAATGGTTTCCCGGCGGCGCACTTACAGCCTCTTGTTTTCCACAGCTCTACCCGCCACAGCAACCTGACCCGCGGCGCCTAGAGACCCGCCCCCTACCACAGCGGATTGGCTGCCGCGCCGGTTCAAACTGCCTGCAGCCCCGCCCACCAGGGCCAGGGCTGCCTGTGATTCGCTGGCTGCTGCTCTGACGTAGGTGGCCGGGCAGCTCCTCGGCTAGGTCGAGCGCAGGGGGTCGTTAGCGCTTATACTCGTTGGAACCGGTTGGGGTGAGGATAGTGGAAGGGGCGGGGCTAAGAGCGCTGGGCGGTGATTGGGGGAGAGGGACGGTTTAAAAAACCGCGGGGGCTCTCGCTATTGGCTGCCGGGGCCTGCGCGCAGTTTGATTGGGCGGAGCGGGATACTGTAGCGTGGTTTAAAAATACAAAGGGAGTGAGGAGGATGGTGGTGTGGGTTAAATTGGGGTGGTCGTGCAAGGGCATAGGCGGCGGTGGGGGCTTGTCGGGGTGAGTGGGGCTCAGGTCAGCCCTGCCGGAGGTGGAGGATAGCTATCCCGGTCTCGGCATGGCCGCCGGACAGCGTAGCGTCCCCTCGGCGTCTCTGATTCTCCTGCTCTGGAGCGTAGCCGGGGCGGGCAGCGGCGGGGAGAGCTTCCATCGCTCCCTCCCCTCGGGGCGGAGCGGTGGTCGCGGCGGTCCCCGAGCCTGACGAGCAGCAGCCGCCGCAGCTGTGAAACTGTGCTTTAACTTCGGGCGCGCTGTCCGAGCGGGGCCTGCTCCGGGGTGGTGATGGGAGGAACACAGCTGCGGGGTTATATGTCAGGAAGGGGTCGGGGTGCTGCCGAGGTTCTGGGCCCGGCTTGCAGCACCCGGCCATCAGAGGGGCCTTGTGTGGAGAGATCGCCTGCTCCTTTTCTTCCGGCTGGCGGGTCTGATGGAGGATGCCGCGGCGGGCTGTGTTGGGCGGGGAAAGCGTCGCCTCTCAGTGTTGTGCCCTTCCTGCAAAGGGAAAGTCGCAGCAGTGGGAGCCTGGGGACAACGCTCAGTCCAAGCTATGACGCTTGTGGTCTGTGTTAATGTTCTTAAGTGAACTACCAGCAGTGAACTTTGGCCATTCCATCTGGGGATAAACCCGAAGTTTCTGTACAATCATTCAGTCCGGTTTATCGTGATTTGACCCTTGTTGACACAATACGGGCTTTGCTGATGTTGGTTTTCTTCTGATGACTGCTTTCATCCAGTTCTCTAGTTAACATCGGTTTAGGTAAATACCCTTGGTCATCTGAGCACCTTCTAACACTCTTGCTTTTTCAGGTGTAGTTTATAGCGCTGGTGAAAAGCAGGTTATAACTTTTCCTACTGAAGGTGCCATGAATTCAGCTGGGTTTTAATCACATTAAACTACCTCAATGGCAAAAAAGCAAAACAAAACAAGTAAAGCAAAATGAATCCCTAAGATACCTGAATGTGTTTAGTAACTGCAGGTGTGAGAGCAGTCAGTATCTTGATCTACTGACTCTTCCAAGTTCCAGATTTGTTCAGTGTAAGCAACACTGAGTAAGAAGCACTTATTGGGTTCAGTCCTTCAAGCTGTCTTTTGGTGTTCTGGGCTTTTTTCTTTCCCTGTTGATGTGTTCACATAGAGTAGTTCACTAATGTAGTAAATGCCTCCTTGATCCCTGTTTCATTTTAATCTTTATGTATTTGCCCAAACTGCAGCCTTAATAGACATAATGTAACTAGGAAAAAGTTAGTCAGAATCTGCTACAAAGAGTGGGCAACTGGGAGGTAAATTGTTAGAGCAAGATAGAGAGATGTAGTCCCTTTGCAGATGTCAAAACCTGTCAGAAGCCCGTTATCCAAATTCTTGTATTGGCTGCCTTCTGTAGCTATTCCTTTTGATGGTGTTGAATGTACAAAGTTTACACTTCTAGCATGAACATTTACAGAGGATATTCCATGTTCCAATTCTGGCATTTTTATTACTATAAAGCATTCCAGTGCTGCTCAATAGCAAACTAATATTCTCAATTCTGTGGCACTGAATTCTGTGAAGGAGTTATTTTAATTGTTATGTAGCTTTAAAAATGCCTTTACTTCATACATTACTTGCAAGCACTATTTTGTTCGGTGAATTAAGCTGCCAGATGGGTTACTCATTCACTTTGTGGTAAACCACCTGTAGATGACAGTTTCTTGCAGAGTGTTTTGTAGTTATAAAGCAGTTTTGTAACAGATGGTAGAATCTTGCAATTCTAGTATGCATGGAATAGCTATTACTATCTTTGGTGTAAAACCACTCTTTGTCCACCAGATTTACCTCTAGCTCTCCATAGAGTGCTATGGTTCATGGGTACCATCTGCATTGTTTGCAGCAATTTAAAGGTGTAGGTTAATTCCATCAAAATCAGTTTTACTTCTGAACCCTCACTGATGCAGCTGAAAAAAATAATGAAGTGGGCTGCTGTTTTACAAGAAACAAAGTTGTGTCAGTGCTTCTAAAATAGCAAGTTGTGTCCAATGGGAGTTTGTCACTGACAAGTTATCAAGATGACTACACACACACTGGGAATTGTTTTTAACAGTTGAAAGGAAAGAAGAATTTTTCTCATTTTATCCTTCCAAATCCATTCTCTGTCAGTTCTTGAACAAAAAAAAAAATCTTAAAATTTATTAATATATTTTACTCCTAACACTAATATAACAAGGGGAAAAAATACTTTGGAACAGTCTTTTGAAATTATGGGACATAATTGCAGTACAGCTTCCCCTGTTGCATCTGTTTTTATGTCTGGTCCAAGAATATGAAGAAAATAATTCTGGAAAAGCAGGTAGGGTGAGAAAATCTAATTGGTGCTATGGGGGAAAAAAAAGAGGACTTGGCTTTCAAATGATTTAACCAGATGTTTTAAGAAAGAAATGGGATTCTTTCTTCTTTTAAAGATATTCTTTTTCTAGAGTCTCTTCTCTGAAAAAAGAAAGCTTTTGTACAATTACATATATACTTACAGGGTTATGTCATGCAGTGTCATGCAACACAGGGCAGCATAACAAACGAAGCAGTTGTACTCTAACATCTGTCTGTCCTCCAACAAGAAAGGCAGTATTGAAAATTTTCCATGCTTGAACACGATACTGGGAGCTTTCCACAGCAGCACCCATGCTGAAAGCTTTGCTTAAGAACGCCGATGTTAGAAACTTGTTGGTCCCAAAGCCTCCCTCCCAGCATCCTCACGCCTGGAAAGTGCTTCCCTGTATGCCTGGAAAGCACTTCTCTGTGCGCCTGGTTCACAATAAGCTGTCACTGTTTTTTCATTACACTGCACTCTTCCCTTTCAGACAAAACCACAAATTCTGTCTCAAGAGATTCAGTCACTCTTACTCTTCTAAAGCAGCGATCTGTGCAGTATTGACTTCAGTCAGTCTGTGTGGTTAATTTATTAACCGCATGTGGATGACAGTTGTGGGAAACACAACTGTAGACTTCAGGACTTGAAGCTTACTTCTGCTTGAATAATTCAGCTCATGAAGTGACTGTTAAACGTTATAGCTCCTTGGCTTTGAGCCCTTTGGAGTTTCTACTCTGCTCCACAATTGCAATTTTGGGCACTATTGTTAACTTCACTGAATCCTCAGTAAACTGCATGTGAGGAGAGATAAATGTTTCAGTGACTAGAAACGGGGTAAAAAGAAAAGATGAGGTGGGTGGGACCAGGTTACAGAGCTGAGAAACGGATTTAAAGAAAAATATGTTTTAAAGAAAAGTATGTCACGGACAACAAAAATGTGTGATTGGAGTGATAGAACTTCACATCCTACTGTGTCTCCTGGCTTCTCTGTGCAGCTTTTCTGGGTACTGGTGTCAGGGTGGACAAGGCAGGGGAAGAAAGTGACAAAGACCTTTTATTTGAATTAACGTTTCCATCAGTGGATCCATTGCAACAGATACTGTTCAGCTGAAGAAATTGCGGACTACAGTTCCGGGACCTTAACCCCAACCAAACTTCCATTCCAGTGTACATTTATTATATGGTGATGCTGCCAGTTCTAATTCAGTTGGTTGGATGAATAAGCTCTACTGTTTTTACCCAGAGACTGCTTTTACCCTAGCTCCTGTATGGAATATTCTTTAATGGCAGTAAAATTCTGCATTGGAAAGTGATCAATCTGGATTATTAGTGCTGAAAGGGTCTCTCTTATGGACTTGAGAAGTCAGTGTTTGACAGATGATTAATGAAAGAGAGTTAACAGCTGCTCTCAATGTCACCTAGCTTCACTAATGCAAAATGATGAAAAAAAGAACAAATTTAGCTTTGATCAGTAATTTTTTGGTAAAGGAAAAAAATTAAAATCCAAGATACAAAAAAGCATTTAAATAGGTCACTAGCTAGAAAAAAGGGGGGAAAAAAAACAAACCTAACACAAAAAAAAAAAAAAACAAAAAAAAAAAAAAAAAACAAAAAAAAAAAACCCACCACTTTTTAATGTAAGTTTCAAAGTCTACAGGCAGCTACTATGGTTTTGTCTTATTTTATGTGAGCATCTCATAATGCATATGTGGCAGGAGCTTTAGGATTGAAGAGCTGCTGAGAAACCAGATCTACCTAGGCTACTGATTAAGCGAGTTCAACACAAAACCTATATTCCTGTAGTGTTCCAGTTATAAGCATTTATTTTCTTTGTACTTTGATAAAAACATATATAACTGCAGCTACCAAAAGTTTGCAGAACTGGTATTTCTGTCAATGTCTTTAAGAATCGCCTTAAGAGATAATAGAATTTTCCTCATTTTGCTGTAACATGCAAGTAATACGTATTTTGTAAAAATTATAAATATATTTACCCTTTAAACATTATATTTTTATTATGCGGGCTCTTGTAAAGCCTGCATAACCAGTTAAGCAGCTCATAGGCAAGTGGCTGGCTGGTTTAGTCTGAAAGCTCAGGAACTTGTTTTGACTTTGTGCTCTGTACCGAATACTTAAAACAAAGGTGTCCTACATTAGACGCTACCTGGGACAGCTGTGGAGTGGAGACTGAAACTGCAGTGGTAATATGAGAGGAAATAAGTACAAGTCGCTCCTGGTACTAATACAGATAATACTAGGAGCATTGGCTGTACCTGGTCACAGTAATTGTTAACTGAACTTTGCCAGTCGTAATTTGACAAGAACACATTTAACTTTCACTTACTTTCTAATTTACATTCAAAGTAAAACTCATGTTACATTTTCGTCTCAAGATCTTAATAGGACTCCTTCATATTTTGCTATACTCTTAACCTCTTTTTATGGGTGAGAACAAAGCAGTAATTTGCCTTTGTTCATCCATTAGATAGTTTCACAGGCAGTGTAGAGAGGCTTTAAAATGTGCATAGCTGTAATTTACACTCTGAAATCAGTTTAAATGGGGATAAATAAGATTTCTACCCTTCTATTACCAACCCCCAAACTCTTACAGCCTTGGTAAGCACTGGTGCTTTACATGACTTACTCTTAAAAAATAAAATATAATTGAAAAAGAAGATGTATCATTTGGGAATTGGAGAACATAGTTCTGGAATGTTTTTTTTTTTCTTTATCTCCTTCTAAGCAGCAAGACAAAGGGTTGGACTGTGTCTGGCCCTGGAGATGTGACATCCAGCAAGCAGGTCTGAAGACAATGCAGTTCCAGTCCATCTCCCAAATAGTCCAAGCACCCATGTGAGGCTAGCTGCTGGTGCTCATGCTGCCAGAATTAAGTACATTATAACCCATGGTGACTTACAAATGTTGAAACTTGTATAGAGCAAACCAGAATGTTTTGTTTGTACCCTGTCCTGTCTGAGGGACTGCTTTCTTCTGTGGTTGTGAGGGCTAGAAACCTAAAACCCAAACTGAACCTGGTGTTAGAAGCTGTTTCCTATATAATTGTAGGTCTAAAATTTCTTAGGAAAGATAAATGATAGTGTGAGTTGACAAGCTTGTATACCACATGCTGCAAGAGGAAGGAGAAGTAGGGCCCTCCTATCTTGCAGAGCCAGAAGAGAGAGCAGGTTTGGCTGGTAACGGCGGTGTTCCTCCTGAGCACTGAAGCAGGTTGGCCTTGCATCCAGATGGTGGAAAACTTACATGAATTTCAATGAATCTCATTAAACTTAAATGGGTCTCAAGTTTTGGTCATGTGGAGTGCATCCTGTGCTGTTGCTAACGTAGACATTATCTTGGTAGAGTAATTTATTCTGTTATTTTTGGCAAATAGTGCTCTCATACCTGTCAAAGGAATGATCATGGGATACACAGGTAATCTGAGACTAGTAAGAAAACACTCAGGAAATTTTGCAGTTGTGGATTGTCATAGATCTTGCAGGATTTTCCAGCAACTAATGATATAAAAGTATAGTTTCTCTAGAACATCTCATTGTATACCCTACTCCATACTGTTAACTGTTTTACAGTAATAAGGAAGGTTGTTTCAGAGATCTTACACTATTAGAAAATGTGTTTGTCTGCAATACCAGTCAAAAGGTAATGCTTTTTCTTCATGGCCCCAACTATTGGGGGGTGGGAATAAATCTTAAGGAAGTCTGATAATAAACCCTTGGGCCCATAATTAACTCTCATCATTTAGTCTGATCACATGTGAAGTTAATTAGAAGCTTTCCCCAAGTACTGGCAGGGATAAACGCATACTATAAATGAAAAAGAAATAGGGAGAAGCACAGTTGTGCATTTAAAGAAATAAAGAAATGTCAAGTTGTTCATGTCAAAGAAAGGGCAGCTTGTTCAAAGTTACCAAGAAACTAAATTGCAGCCCAAACCATGTATTTTCCAGTTTTTAAAAGTTGAAAACAAGAATCCTTAAAACCTGTAAACTCTTGACTTCAGTGTAAACCCTTGAGAAACCGTCTTGTTGAAAACACTCCAGTTTGATCATGTTGTGCAATTTTTGTCACTATATTTATATTAATAATTAGCATTTATATGTTGTTAAATTATTGTCATGTGAATAAATATTAAAAGCATAAAATCTTCATTCTCCTTTTCCAGTACTTAAAAAATTTACTTTGTAAAGATATGATTCATTTTGGGACAGGCTTTCATAATATAACTGCAAGGAGATAATCACGGAACAAAGAAGTTAAAGTTGTAAAAAAGATCTGCATTATTATTTTCCCAATTATGGCATAATTTACAAGATCATGTAAAATCCTGCTCCAGAGGTCACTTCTGGAGAGAGGTAAGGATCTTTTAGTGCCTGTGGATAGCTTTAATGGCAGTATTGGATCTCATCTATGGTGTTCATAATGTTAATAAAGATTAACAAGCAAAATCTTGAATTATAAAGAAAACTTCTATAAACCGTATCTGTTTAAAAACCAGAATGTTGAAACTGGAGGATGGTAGTCCCTTTTTGTCTTCTATGCTTTAGTTATGTTCTTGACCAGATTTCAAACTTACCTTTGCAGCCATAAAGGCTAGAACTTTGGTCAATATGAAAGCTGAGACTGGAGAACATTTTATCTGATCCTTTTCCCATAGCATTTCTCTGTTAAGGGTTTACTGTCAAGTAACATCATTAAAAGCCAACTGCAGTTCAAAACTATCATGATATTTGAGTTTGTTGGGGTATAAGCCTGTATATTTTGTACAGAATGAGTTCTGCAGGAAGTCAGGAAAACATTTATACCCCAAACCCACATGTAATTTTACTCATTTTTATAAAAATATCTGTCTTAGTATTGGACTCTCTTTTGGTTTTACTGACAGAACCAAATGCCTCCTAGAGACTGTCCAAGTAATGCATTCTGGACCCAGGTGGAGGAAGTGTGCTCCCAAGGGGCACTTAAAGCCTGCTGTAAACTTCAACAAGAGCTGAGTCAGACTGCAAGACACTGCACACTCTAAAGACAAGGGCACTGGAAGAAGCATCAGGGCTACAGATGTTTTCCAGTTCCCTTTCTGTAGAATGAATCCAGATCAGAAGAAAACATGATGGTGTAAAGCACCACCACAGTTTCTAGACTCACAAAACTGTGAAGATTGCGTGATATGCTTTATTCAAATCAAAAAGCAAGTGATTAAAGACACTGTCAAATCTTGGCTTCCTCTAAGGAGAGAACACTGTGGTTCACAAGACTGCAGCAAAGAGTATTCAGTGCTTTCTGTGGTACCAGCAATGCATTAGAGACCAGCAAAATTTGCTGAGAAGATATGACAGTTTGTGTTACAGACAACAGAAAAAAAAACAAAAACAAAACAAACAAAAAAAACCAAACCACTAAGCAAGCTTTTTATTTAAATTCAGTTGATTAAGAAATATCTCTTAAGGAATATACATTGGTCTATTATTCATAGCTATTTTTGTATAGCATTATTACTCAAAAACTCCAGAGGTGATACAGCTGAGGATTTGAGCTGTGGAGTACTCAGTACAGGAAATACATGGACTGTTGGAGAGGGTGCAGAGAAGGGCCATAAAAATAGTTAGAAGGCTGGAGCACTTCATCTACGAGGAAAGGCTGAGAGAGTTGGGGCTGTCCAGCCTGGGGAACAGAAGACTTCAGGGAGGCATTACTGCGGCCTTTCAGTTCTTAAAAGGGGCCTGTTATAGAGATGAGGAAAGACCTTTTATTAGGGCCTGCTGTGACAGAATGAGGGCTAATGGCTTTAAACTAAAAGAGGAGAGATTCAAACTAGACGTGAGGAAGAAATTCTTTACAATGAGGGTGGTAGAATACTGGAACCGCTTTCACAGAGAGGTGGTGGATGAGCCATTCCTGGAGGCATTCAAGGCCAGACTGACGTGGTTCTGGGCAACTTGGTCTAGTCGAAGATGTCTCTGCTCATTGCAGGGATGCTGGACTAGATGAGCTTTGAAGGGCCCTTTATTTTATTCTATGATTCTGTGATACTTTTGCACTGTACATTCCAGACAGTTGCATTACATTTTAGAAAAGTACTAACGATGATTTTGTTTGTTCTCTTTCTGACTGTGAGATCTCATGTAGTATGACACAAAATGTTAATCAAAGCAATCAAGATGGACAAGTCATCAGTGCCTCTGAAACAAGCAGATGGATGTACACTTTTAACTTGACAGAAGCAGGGCTTGGGAGGAGGAGGAGAAGATGGAGTTAGAAGATAGGTGTTGAAACTTTGGGGCTACCCCAGTGCAAAGTTGGAGGTTGGCTTCTCTGTGCCTGGGCAGTTGCTGTATCTAAGGTATCTCCCTTATCTCATACTTAAATATCTCCCCCCCCTCCAACCATTTGTCAACAAAGAACATCTAACGTTTCTGTTATTTCTGCACGTAAGGACGAAGCCTTGTAACAGAAGGCCCTTTGATGCCTCCTGTAACTAATGGCTTATTGCAAAAGTGAACTGGCACAAACTGTTAAGGGGCATGTATTACAAAGCTTTAAAGCTTTCACAGTATGCAGGCTTACCGGCTTTAATCCCATAACACCTAGATTATTCTTAAAATACAGTGTTTAGTTCTGGACCCTGTTTACTGCTTTAAATCTTTTAATAAGAGCCTGTGTTACATAAACACTTTCGCACACGCTTAGTTTCCACTGTACAAGGCAGAATGCTTTGAAAAGGAACATTGGCTTCAGCTGGATTTACTCAAAAAAACTGGAAATACTAGTTCTGCACCAATATCACTATTTTGGTTAAAGGCATGATTTTTTTCTCTTACTGTATTACAGTAACCTCTGTGTGTGCTTAAGCAGATTTTTATTAGACAATTAACTATCTGAAGTTACATTTTAACTATCCTAGTGTAAAACATATAAAGAAGTGTAAAAATATAGTCTGCAAGTAAGTCCCAATATTCCTGTTCTTTGAGCTCTATGCTTTAACAGATTTGGATGATAAATTGGAGGTACAACAACACTAGGAGGCAGTAGCACAGTTGGTTAGAGGCGGTTAGTTAGAGGCAGTAATGGTGCAGGAGTGGGAACAGAAAATCAGAAATTCAAAAATCAGAAAAAAGGAGAGACGAATAAAAAGGACTTCTTTCTGATAAGGAAGGAGAAGTTTAGTCACTATTCTTTATCACAGCCCATGAATGCCTATCAAGTAGCTTGTTCTTTTATCAAAATCACCAGGGTGTGTGGTGGAATTTGTGGAATTTTAAAAGTACTTTAAAGTAATCTATTTTTCATTTGAAAAATCAGAATCAACCCAAGTTACAATCCAAAATAAAGAAAATGTATATTTGCTGTGGAAAAAATTTACACCAATAGTTTTCCTTATTATTTTATTTGCTAACAAGATAATTTCAGATGCTGCACACAAGTGCACTGCTGTAGAAGAGTTATCCCCAGTTGAACCTTATCCTGTGAAGATGTACACATTTACAAGCTACATTTGCTCTCCAAGATTAATTACTAATAATATGTTTGCAGCATGCTTGCAATGTATCCTAGGTGATGTGTCTGGTATCATTCTTCTCTCTCAAATTACAAAACACATCAATCAAGAGCTAACACAAGCTGGGACATATGGCATCTCAGAGTGGCACAAGCTGCCCAGCTCCACCTGTGCCTGGCCCACCTCAGTGCCAGGAGGGACCACTGAGTCCCGCCAGCTTCAGAGCATGGGAGCTGCAGATTCAGGCACACTTTTTGGGATGCTGTAGCTCCTGCTCCTTCTGCATACCACTTACAAGTAGTCCGTGCTGTGGTTTTGGCACCTATGATGAATGTGTTGGTCAATGAAAAAATGAACATGAGCCAGCCGTGTGTGCTCGCAGCCCAGAAAGCCAACAGTATCCTGGCCTGCATCAAAAGGAGTGTGACCAGCAGGTTGAGGGAGGTGATCCTGCCCCTCTACTCTGCTCTCGTGAGACGTCACTTGGACTATTGTGTGCAGTTCTGGTGTCCTCAACATAAAAAGGACATGGAACTGTTGGAACAAGTCCAGAGGAGAGCCACAAGGATGATAAGGGGACTGGAGCACCTCCCCTATGAAGATAGCATCAGAGAGTTTGGGCTGTTCATCCTGGAGAAGAGAAGGCTGTGTGGAGACCTCAGAGCAGCCTTCCAGTATCTGAAGGGAGGATACAGGGATGGTGGGGAGGGACTCTTCATGAGGGACTGTAGTGATAGGACACAAGGGGTAACAGGTTCAAACTTAAACAGGGAAGTTTAGATTGGATCTGAGGAAGAAATTCTTTAGTGTAAGGATGGTGAGGCACTGGAATGGGTTGCCCAGGGAAGCTGTGAATTCTCCATCCCTGGCGGTGTTCAAGACCAGGTTGGACATAGCCTTGGGTGACACAGTTTAGTGGGAGGTGTCCCTGCCCATGGCAGGAAGGTTGGAACTAGATGATCTTAAAGTCCTTTCCAACCCTAATTATTCTATGATTCTATGTAGGTAAGTGCTCCCTTCTGTATGATTCAGTTCTGCTTGTGTGCATGGCCCATAAGTGCTACTGATGTCTCACACAGAGTTGCTGGTTTGTAGCTGTCATTGCCTTTGAACTGATTTAATGTTTTACTTTAAGCATTATATTGTTGCAATGCTGCATGTTTTTATGTTTAAAATCTCTCCCTATATATATTACTTATACCTGAATAATTCTACCAACCACTAGTAGAGCTTATGTTATAAAATGATAATTTTAGATGACAAACTCTGACAACTGATCTTTTTTTATTTCATGGGGCCCAAGCTTTATGAAAGTTTGCACATCCATTCTATAGTAAGCTTGATACTGCCTGGCAAGCCCATCTAGCTGTAGCTCTTTGCATTTTTTTGATCCCACATATGGCACAAGATTAAAAGTGGCATGATTTCTTTGTTACTGTAAGCAGTAACAAATGAGGTGGTCATCCCCCTGAGTGGGTCACACGGTCCTGCCCTTCCACTGGACCTTCCCGTGTCCTGGAACATCATGGGACTGAGCAGTAAAGCAGGGTTAAACTTCACTGATTTTCTTGTCACTGGTCTAGTTGTAACTCAATCCAGTTTGCCGTGCAGCCAAAGGAATGCTTTTACAGGCACAAAGTAGGACAGGGCACAGGTGTGAAAATGAGCCATTTATGGCAGAAGTAGGACCATCATTCTGAACTCCACAACTGTCTTATCGTGATCTAATCATGAAACTATGATACTCCTCTACTTGAAATTCCACTTAAAAATTAACATACTGGCAAGCATGCCTGGGTAACATAATCAGGCTTTTAACAGCTCACAAGCTGTACAAAGAGGATCAGAAACATTTAAAATGCACGTGATCTTTCCATTGCAGCAAATCACAGCAGCCAGACACAGACTGACATGTTTTATGCTTGCAGTAAGGTCAAATCCGTCGGAAGAAATAAAAGGGACCTCCAAAGACATAGCCTAAGAATCTAGAAATTGCTATTCAGAACCCAGTTTTCCACTGAAGAATTCCTGGAACTCACCCTTGTCCCACTTTTCCCAGCTTGTGCTTCCTACGTTTTTCTTTAAGGCCCACTATCATTATTACTGATTTGTTGTTGTGTTTGGGTTTTTTTGGGGTTGGTTTATTTTTAATTACTATTTTTTTAGTGTTATTATATTTTTGAAAGTGTGAAATCACAAGAAACACAAAGCCAGTAAAACTTCTGATGCCTAAGACTGCACAGCAGCAAAGCGTGGAATTGAACCCAGGCACTCCACATGGTAATAATCGGTTGATAACAAACCGGGATTAGGTGTATTTCCCACCTCTTACACAATTCCCTTTTCTAATGCCTCAAACGTGACTTCTAGGGAACTGCTGCCAGTGACTTTATGCTGAGTTTAGGTTCAGTTACTGTATCCTTCCTTCAGCCGCAACGGTGGTTGTGTGTGAAGCGGGACCTACCCTTGTTCTCTAATACCAGGTTATGCAATCAGATTAAGGAGCCATCTGCAGCACAAACCAAAACTGCGCTATAATCGCGTTCCCGGCTCACGCAGACTTTTGGTTTACGCAGGATCTGTGTCTCCTCGAATCACTCACCGACCTCCCCACTACTCCTCTCCTCCTCCTCCAAGCTGGAAACGCAGGCCAAGCGATATGGTCAAATATTTCAGTGATTAAATCATTACGTTTAGAGTACGGTCAGCTCGGATGCCGCTTCTGAGATTGAAGGGAGTATTTACAGCCGTTTCAAAGGAAAGCAAAACCTCACCCTTTACTGCGTGTGCTTTGAAGGCGCTGGAAGAAAGAGAGGTCAGCTTGCCGCTTCTGCCGCTCTGCTGTAAACAGCTGAATCGTTACATGGTTTAGTGCCAATGCATCTCGCTCGTAGTTTTTGTACTCTCAAAACGGGAAATAGTTGGGTTTATCAAGTGTTTTCACAGTATCTATTTCAGCTAGCTGTGTGCACAGCAAGGTCCTGGCTCACTAGTAGCGAAAACAATTCTGCATTCTTAGTCTTTGTTGTTGTTAAAAGTCACCTTGATTAACAAAAAGCTCTTTTAAATGACAAAAGTGGAAACTAACAAGTCCTCTTTGTTTCCAGAGATCTTTACCAAAGGAACGCCGGGACCCCTCGTTGCATGTGCTTTAAAAACAGATTTAACAAAGGGCAGAGCTCGGGCTGCTCTCGACCCAGAGCGGCACTCCGGGGCTGCGACCCGGCTCCCAGGGAGCTGCCAGTGACAGCGGGATCGGAGCGGCCGGACCCGCTTTCCCGCAATGGTTGACAGAGTGTAAAAGAAAGGAGGCGGCGAGGCAAGCAGGGACAAGAAATTAAAACCCAACTCATAGAGAATCCTGGACGAGTGGCCCGGGTGGAGGAAACATCGGAGCTGGAGCTAGTGCAGAGGGAGACAGGGAAGGGCACCGCAAGAGTCCGGGCAAGGGAAGCGCGGCCACCCCATGCGCCCTTAGCGGAAGCGTGTTTATGCGCTCAGCGGTGCGGGCGGCAGCGCCGGTCCCTGCCCGGCCTCTGCCTTCCGCCCGGCGCTTTTCTCGCCTTCCCGCCTCCGCCCTTGCCGGGCTGGACTCTCCGCACGGCTGCCTTTCAAATCTCAACGGCCGCGCCGCCGGGGAGGAGCGACAAGGGGGAAAGGAAGAAGAGAATGAACGGAGCCTTTTAAAAGTGGGCTGAGCAGCTGCCACCCCTCCCCACGGCGGGGCACAGGGCGCGCAGCGCGGCGCAAGGCGGATAGGAGCAAGCAGCGGCCACCAGAGCAGAACGGCCCCGCCGGCCTGAGCACCGCAAAGCGGTACGGCGCGCCCCCGCTCCCGCAGGTGTCGCACAGCAGCTCGGGAGTGGTAGTTCTCCCGCCGCGGAGGGCGCCGAGGGGTCGGTGGGGCAGGACTGCATTTCCCGTGGCGCCCCGCGGCGGGGAGCCGGCATGCGCGGCGGGTGGGGCGGGGCGGGGCGGAGAGGCGGGCAGGTTGCTGTTGTTACATAGGAAACAGCTGAAGAGTCTCCACATGACAGGGGGGGAAGGAGGAAGTGGGGCGACCCGCGGGGCGCTGCTACCCCTTTGGTAGCTGCGGGGTTCGGGTAACGCAGCCGACGGGGAGAGCCCTTCCCGAGACGTGCGGGCTGACCGCCCTCGGGGGCGGGCTTGATCCCCGGTGCAGCCGCTGAGAGGAGGCGGGCGAGCGGGTAGAGAGCGGGAGAGCGCTCCCCCGGGCCGCGGCGTCTCGCCGGGGAAGTTCGGTGCGGGCGGGATCCCGCCTCCTTCCACCGGGCTTCCCGCCGGCTGCGGCCGTGGCGCCGGGCATGAACGGCTTCGCCCCCGAGGAGGTGACCCAGCGCGGGGCGGACCCTGCCGCAGCCGCCGCAGCGGTGGTGGGCAATGCGGGTT
>JASSUY010044722.1:0-85620 GCA_032466535.1 Forpus xanthops
GTTCGGCACTGCTGCTCTCCCGCCGCCGCGGGACTCGGTGCCGGGCGGCTGCTGGCGTCGGTTCTCGTCCCGTCCCGGCGACGATGTCCGGCGGGGGCAGCCGGCGGCGGGCCGGTCCCTCCTGGCACAGCACCTTCTCCCGCTTCTTCACCAGGAACCCACCCGGCGAGACGGCGGCGAGTGCCAACAGGTACGTGAGGGACAGGACCTGACCGGGCCGGTCGGGTGGCCGCTGCCGTCCTTTGCCCCGTCTTCCTTACCCCGGAACACCGAACCGGCTGCGCCTTCCCCCCGATGGATGTTGCGACACCAGTGGGTGAGGGAGGGGAACGAAGCGGGCGGTGAGGAGCCGTCGGGGGGCTCGGCCGGGCACGGGGCAGGCGCGGGCCTGAGAGAGCAGGCTCGGCGGTGGTTCGTCGCACGGAGTTTAGAAGCGGGGTGCGTGTGGAGTGTTGCCGTCGGTGCAGGCAGCGCCCGAGCCCGGGGTGGTTGTAGTGTAACCCAACTTCGGCACGGCCGGGCCCCTGCGGCGCAGAGGGGTTCTTAGGGGAGTTGGGGGGGCACCGACGGCTCTCGGAGCCCCGTCTGAAACACGCGTTGGGAGCGGGAGGGACACTGCGAGGTGTCGGCGGTGGGGCTGTGCGCCTCACTTGGACACCGGGAGCAGGTCCGTGAGCGGTTAGAGGGGGTTGGTTGTTGGACTGGTGTAAATCAGACTTCAGCACAACATAAATATTACTGTCGTGCTTAAGCCTCAATGCGAAATCTGCAGTTTATGGAAAAATGGATATTAAGGACTATTCTGTTTTTAGTGCAGGGAGGCTTTACAAGATGAAAGGTTTGTAAATTTGCGTGCTTATTCATCTTCCTTTTTTTTCCCCTTTTGTTTTTATGGTGGTTGATTCCTACATATGCATAGGAAAGAAGCGCTGCTGAAGTTTCCTTCTGCTTCTTATGCAGCCTTATTATTGGCCCTGGTTAATTAGGCTGTTTTTGTGGTGAAAAGCTGCCAGCTGGCTGGGCCTGATTTCCTCAGGTGTAGTATTTATTTTTGCTTTTAGCATGTTGGTTTTAATCTTGGAGTCGTTCTCAGTACTGCATACCTTTGTGTTTGAACCGGCAGAGAAGTGCAGTTTAATCACGTAGATAGTGGGTATCACAGCAGTTCTTTCAGTGGGATACCTTTAGGATCTTGCTTTGTGTGGTTTTGGCAGTGGTGAAAAACATCAGAGCTTATTGCTATCTTGTGCTGCCCATCTTAAAAGTCCTCATGGTGCACTTAAGAGACCATTTAACTTTAGAGGTTTTCTTTTACTCTGACCAGTACATCCCCAAGGATTCACCGTCCATTCATGAGCATGAAGCATTGCTTCTAATTTCCTGGGGAAAGATAAAGTTAGGAGCAAGGCTGCTGAATCAAGGACATCTTTACAGCTGTGGGAGTAGCGTGCCTGTTGTGTCTGGTGGGATGACTAAGATACGGGAGAAGGAAAAGGCTTAGATGTGACTGAGGACCTGAAGAGTCAGTAAGAGAGGTTTCATTGAAGCCCTCCTTGCCAGCTCCCTGCAGCTGAGGTTTGGACTAAACAAGCATAGCGGTCGCCTTGGTGAGAAGGAGGGTGATGCTAGTGCAGTGGTTTGTGTACTGAATAGCCTATCTGTAGATAGCGCTCACGGTAGACCTGCTCCACTTAACCTGGAACTGGAGTCTGTTATCTCTATCTAAATCACAGTTTCACTTCCTGCAGGCGGGAACCTTTCCTTTATTAGGAAGCTGGGATAGTCCAGCTAGGTACAAAGAGGCTTGGGGTCTCTTAGCCTTGTTCTTGAACTCCTTGCGCGGTTAACTGCGGATGGTTTCATTTCTGGAATGGAAGCAAGCAGAACCCCTCCCTCTGTGAGGAGTTCCATTTGGTATGTTAGGGAGCTTTTTTTTGTTGCGCAGCGTGGCACGTTAGTTAGGAATGCTGACGTTCTAGTATTTGGTTTCCACTGGCAGCCTTCTTCACAGATTAGTGTAATTGCATACGTTAAACAGCGCTGGGTTGGGATGAGTGCTGCAGGTTTGCTTGTCATGTTTATTTAGTGAGCTTGGCGGTGTAGAAAAATGGATCTCCCAACAAAGCTTGAGTGTGGTGAGGGGGAGCCAAGGCTGCTCTCTGCTTATTGTTAAGGTGTGGAGTGTATGGTGCAAGTTTGGGAATACATCTTTGAAGAGTTGCAATAAGTGTTCAATATACCAGGATGGTTAATTTCCTGTTCACATTATTGGTATGATACATGTTGGAACAAGATCAAATTTGGAATATATAGAAAGAAATTGATGTATGGAGATACTTAACTCACCATTAAGTTTCAGAAAAGCAGAAGGCCCAAACAAAAAGCGCAGGAGAGGGAGCAGTGTGTTATGCAGGGTGAAATGCACTCCCAGTGTACCTGCATTGACCTCAGGAGATAACCATCATGCTTGGCGCCTGTGCAGAACTCATCGGCTTCCTAAATTTTACAGACATGCAAAAATGAGCCTTGTATGTCCAAAAGTTGATCTCCATTCACTCCCACAAGTTGGGCAACAGCAACTGGATGGAAGCCCCCAACCCTACAGCTGCCCCTCAGCTTGGCAGGGTAGGGAGCTCTCACCCATTCCTCCAGGCACTGAGTTTAGACTTAGCTTAAAAAGAAACAAACCCCAAACCTACTGTGGCCCTGGTTTAAAATGCGGGGAAGAGGAGGGGGGAATTACAGTGTTAATCACTGTCTTAGACTCCTCTGTGAACCTCATTTGATGAAGAGCTTATGTTAATAACTTACCCCTAGAGCAATTTGTAGCTCTGATGAACATGAGAATTGCTGGAGGCTGGCTTGCTTGTGGAAAAAATAACCCGTGCAGATTAGATGTAAGTTTCATAGCAGCAAAAAGCGCACCACATGCGTTAACAGCTTACTTGGCTTTCACATAAAACTATAGACAAACGTGACGCATCTGCCACTGAGATTATGCTTGTGAGCATAAGTGTGTTCACGAGAGTTGAGGCTGCTTTGAACAATGGTTTAGGTGCAGTTCTTTATCATTAACTTCCATCAAAGGCAGTCATTATGCTCCACTTGGTTATTTGCTGTTTTCAGTGATACAGAATTGATTATTTGTTACCACAGTGCTTGCCTTGGAGTAGTCTAAATCCTCATGGTGAAAAAGATCCCATTGAATTTTCACTATTCTAATGGGAGTCACTTTGTTGTTTTGGTTTTAAACGTGTGTTTCTTTAGTCCGTCTGGATGAAAATAGAGCTTTTACAGTGTAAAACCCACTGCGGATTCCCTCAGAAATACACAGCTTCGGTGGCTGAGCAGTTGTTGTGTTGCAAATAAACGTGACCTTTCAGGTCATGCCAGAAGCTGCCAAGGAGGTGTAACACTTGTCACTACTCAGTTTAACCCGGAGCTACCACCAGAATCTCCTCTAAACTATGGATTTGTTCTGTTAGTAATTCTGCGTATTGTTTAGCAGGTTCATTTCAGGTTTATGTTTTTCCCCCCAAGTGCTATTAGTCGTTTGGTCGAATAACTGTCAGTGCAAGTGTGTCTTTGTGGGGTTTGTCCAGATATTTCTTCTGCATCACTGGAGTATACCAGAGACATCACACAGGGAATAGCATCCTTTTGTTTAGGGGGCTTGCGGGTGGGTTTTTTTTTCTGGCTGAGATTATTGTTCTGTTCATCCATTAGATTCTAACTCAGGGCTTTCAGAGATGGAAGAACTTTGTTTATTCTGCCTGAGGAGAGATTAGAGAGCCTCTTTCTTCCTCTGGGGCTGCCATTGTTCCTGTTTACAAAGAACGTGTATTTTTGTAGTAGTTAAAACTGGGTGTTTGGGGACTGCTGGGAACTGTTTGAAAGGGGAGCAATGCATTCCAAACTTAGCTCTTTGGAAGGGACTCTCTCCTGGCTGGTCTTGATTCAGATACCATTGGCACCTGTGAAGAAATCCATTGTTTGCTGGGAAAAATCAGTCTCTGCTTTCTAATAAAGAAACTTCCTCTCCCCCTCCAAAGTAGGATTGGTTGTTAAAATATAACTCATTTTTGAGTGTACGTCAGGGGTGATGGCTTGTGGGACCGGCAAGTGGAATACACCCAACATAGAGAAGAATTCTAATTAGATTTCCCTAAGCAATAGGCATTATGGATTTTTTCTGTTCATTTGTTAATTTGAGGGGTTTGCCTCTTTTTGCTTCCTGGATATTTCTATTATGACTTTTAGTGCAGGATAGTTCAAAATAGTAGCAAAGGCCCTGATCCAGCAGGTTACCAAAGTGGTTGCCTGTCAATAAATAGGTAAATAGTTTTGTGCACTACTGTGGGACTGCTTGTTTGATTAGAATTAGGTGCATACCTGGATGTCTCATGGGGCTGAGATCAGAAGGAGCAAGGCCAGCAGCTGGCCGAGTATGTGTGAGACATTTCCTAAAGGAAATGTTACTAGAGTATTAATTATAATAGTAGTGTTCTGTGGAAGAAACAAAGCCACTTCCCCACACACATACACCACTCGTTTTTAAATGTTAACAGTCTTGTCTGCTTGCCAGTTATTGGTGTAAGTGCTACAGTTAATAAAAACCTATTTCTCAAGCAAGTCCATGGTTTTAAGAAAGAGATTCTTGCAAAGATGACAACTCCTCGGTCTTCTCTGGGGAGCAAAAGGCCCAGCGGTGGAAAAGAAGCAAAATTCAGAACATGGTGCGGTGGGGGATTCTAGTTGTTATCATTGAAACTTCTTAGAAGTATGGAAAAGTGTTCTTGGAAGCGCTTTCAGATTTCATGCATTGTATGTGTATGTTCACGCTCAGTATATACTATTATCCGTCCAGACAGTAGCGCTGCACTGTGTTGCGTAGGCTTTGCAGGGATTGCCTCTGTTCTTCTGGTATCTTAATTTTCACTTCTGAAGTAATTCTTACAGTTTCTAACCAACTTTACAGGATCACTTTTGAATACTTTTGAGAGCAGAAGTGTGGGCTTCCTTAGTCACAGAATTTCAGAATCATGGAATGGTTTGGGATTGGAAAGGACCTCAACATCATCAAGTTCCAACCCCCTGCCATGGGCAGGGACACCTCGCGCTAGACCCTGTTGCCCAAGGCTCTGTCCAGCCTGGCCTTTGAACACCGCCAGGGATGGGACATTTACCACTTTACTGGGCAACCGGTGCCCGTGCCTCAGCACCCTCACAGTAAAGAACTTCTTCCTTATACCTGACCTGAACTTCCCCTGTTTCAGTTTGAACCCATCACCCTTTGTCCTATTGCTACAGTCCCTGATGAAGAGGTAGGAAAGTCATTTCACTTTCTCATGTCAATTTTGCTGCATGAAATGCAATGTCTAATCGTATTGTGCTGATGTAATTTCATGACTTGCTGTATTTTGTAATGGAGTCTTATCTTTCTCAATATTACAGCATTCCTTAAATTGCTGAATGTTTCACTGAAGGCAGTGTATCTGCTGAAGCAGCTTGGAGGTTTTGGGCTCTGAGTGTATGAGCACTGTGAATCTGTGCTTCACCTGTTGGCATCATTATGTAAGGAAAAATGTAGGAGGAACTATTGTGAGCACACAAAGCAGAAATGGGAGAACTGGAGAAGGATTTTCTTGTTTTGAACCTGTAGCCTTGTGCGTCTCTACCAAGAGTTTTCTGCTCCAGCCTGACCAGAAGAGCTCGCTGCATTTTACTGGTGACACCAGTATCTGTTGCTTGTTTTATTTCCTGGGTGCTTCTTCTTAATGACATCTTTATAAACTTCTGTTACGCTCTTTTTAACTGGAGGACAGCAATTGCTGCTGCTTTAAAGCTTTCCTGGGTGTTTTTTTTAATGTCTCCTATTTTCAAGCCGTTTGTAAGTACAATGGGTGATCCCCAGTCCTGCAGATATTTGGTAACAGTTGTATATTGGGCTGTCTATTCTCTATTAATGCAATAACTTTAATAAAATTAAATCGTTCATAAACCTATTTCTGCTGTTGTACCAAGTTATGTGCTAGTAACGTATTTATTTCATGAGAATCTTGGAAACCTTTTCTAAGCAACCAGCCTGGTAAATGTGGAGCAGATTCTATATTAATGTTGGTTACTATGCTTGACAGATGCCAGAAGAAAAACCTTGATGTAATCTAATATAATCCTACTGCCCAGTATCAAAGTAGGCTCTACTCAAACCCATTTATATTTCTTTTCTCTAGCCTTTATATGGCTTTTCAATTCCCTCACATGTAAAATGGATTAAGTTATTCAGCACGGGTGGTCAGGGCCATCATACTTATTTCATTTTATTGTAGCCTTTGAACTTAAAGGTACATGTTCAGTGTAAAGATGTGGTTTGGTTCTTGTATTTTAACTGTCAATTTGCATTGTAAAATGTGGCATACCTCTAATTTTACATCATCTTTATGTCCGCTGGTATTTTTAGTTGCATTTTGAAAGAGGATTTAAAAAACCTCTTCATTTTATACTAACACGCTCCATGTAACTCACACAGTGCATTTAACACAGTGCTGCTAATGCAGAACATGAAGCCGACCTAGCTTTGCAAAGAGCTGTGTGTGTACAGGCAGCATAGCGGGTCTGAAACGAAACATTGCTTCAGTTGAAACAATCTGACTTGCCTAGTGCTGCCTGTAATCGGACCAGTTTTGAAGGGGGATAGTTCAATTGACTGTAATACATCTTGTGCTATTCCAACACTTAAATTCATCAGCTGATTGTTAACACTTCTTTCGCCAAAGTTCCTGCCTCCTCCTGACTCTGTTTTGTCCTTTACCTTTCTCTGCTTTCTGTTCCTTTGCTTCCAATTCCCTCCTTATTTGTTTTAAACAAAATAGCAGCTTTGCTTTCCTTTGACCCTGTAATTTCAAACTCATTAGCTTGTTCTTCTAATTTCCATTTATCTTAATGTCTCTCTGTCTCCTCCCCTATGTGTGTGGCCTAAGTTTAAGCACAGGCATAGGAGCCAGAAACTTCAGATGCTAATTTCTGTGCAAATGTTCCCCCTTGCCCCAACAAGCCCCCTCCCCAAAAAAGCCTCAGCAGCCTTGCTGGAGATGAGGAGCAGACTTTGTCACTGCTGTTACCATTTGGTGTCCCAGGAACTGTTAGCTTTGGGAATCGTGCTGAGAAGTTGGCCAAAATCTTCACTTAAAGCTTTTCAAAAAGGGCTGTATTCTCTTGGGGGGGGGGGGGGTGGTGGCGGCAGAGAAGGGAAAGAAGGGAGCAGAGGAAAGAGCTGTTGTTACTATCTCCTGTTAAAATATCATTGTATTTTAACTGTTATTTGATGCAGAAGGCAGTTTTCAGCAATCTTTATCCATTTCCTCGTGTCTTGTTGCCAGTGAGCTTTACAGTTTTCCTTTTGGTTAATTTAACCTATTAGTTTAGTGTACCCTTGCTCATGTCGTTCAATCTACAAGTTTGACTCTTGGTCTGAATTGTCTTTGTAGATCAGGTTCTGATAGTTCCGCCTGCCTGCACAGTACATGGACGGCTTCGCAAATGTGGTATTAGCATCTAGAGTAAGGTGTTGGTATTTCACTTATAAGCCTATTGTATTTGGTTGAATTAAAGGTTAAGGATTGAATGTTGGTTCACCAAGGGTACTGGGTGACCTCAGATGCTGATAAACACCAAGTTGGTCCTAACGTCACTACTGGAAGATGGGAATTGTTGATCTCGGTTTTGTTGATGAGATTGCAGCTTTAGTTGATAAACTGCTGAAACAGTATCTTTAGGCTCCTTAAGGCATCTGACTTGGTGCTGATGCTCCAATTAAAGTAATTGCAAGTGTAATTGCAGTGGGCTAAATAACTGACATGTGTAGAAATATAAAAAGACCAGATGTGAAAAGTAATTTTCTACTTTATGTATTTGAAGAAAATTAAAAGGATGTATTTTTGAATCAGTTTATTTATTATCTTCACAAATGATTTGAAAGGACAAAGCTTGAGCATGTGAAGTTTGCAGATGACTAGAGCAATAAGTATGGGAATTGCCATATAGGTGGCAATATTAAAAGTAGACTAAGTTGTGTGGCTGACAGTTGAATATGAGCTTTGCATAGAGCAGAGTGGTGGCATGAAGAGAAAATGTGATTCTCAGGTGTTTTAAGTAACAAAGTATGTGTATTCTGTGGATGAGCTCTGGTTACTGGAGTACCGAGTCTAGTTATGGTGTCCACTATTTATTACGGAAAAGATGTTACTGAACTAAAAAGGGCTCTGAGAAGAGCTCCAGAGCAATTTGATGTCTGGAAAACCTCCCTCACACAATAGAATTAAGTAGCTCAGTAGCATTTAGTTTGTCTAAGAGAGGGTTTTGAAATGACAGGGTTACATTTTGAGGAATGGCTCTGCCTCAAGGTATATAACTGGAAGGGATATGAGAGTTAAGTGCCTCATGTCATAGTAGATCTGTGACTTGAAGAGGATATTTGAACCTGAGGCCTTTGTAATGTGTCCCACATAGATGTAGGTTGATCCCGTAACTGAGGGATGAGGCTTGACGAATCAAACTAGTTAGCTTAATTTTAAGTAGGGAATTTACTAGTAGTTTACATGGAAAAAGTCGTATTTACAAATGCACATTTTCCATTGCTTGATGGTTGTTAATCAAAGCTTGTATCTTCTGGTCAGGTGTTAAAGACTTGTCACAAATCTCCCTTGGTAATATTTCATAATCTAGATCATGTAGGAGGCCAGCTTCCTTCATCATAAAGGTCTGTATGGCAAGTAGGGTAACTGGTACACGTAGAAAAATACTAATCAAAAGGTCTGAATTTTTAGCAGTTATCTTTTTAATTACTACTTGGAAGCCAGAGCAAAGAAAACAATGCCAGTTAACCTTTGGCTCTTTGCAGATGTATAGTAGAAGTATCATACCAACTACTGGTCTGTGGATGTGGTTTGAGACTGTCATGTGTTGAAACTTCATGGACGTTTTGGTCATGCACATCTATATTTGGTAGCATGATTAGACTCGCGGTTTTCCACTCACGTTCTTCATGGAGGCTCTTGCACAGATGGATTTTGAGTGCTAGGTGATGAGATCCTTGTTAGAGCTCTTGCTCTGTTGAAATATCCTTCTGGAAGGTCACCACTGAATGCATTGCTGTGTTGGCACTAAGTAAAATTGGAAGGAAATGATGACACCAAGATCAAATGAGGTGTTTCTTCCCAGAGGGAAGCCTCAGTTTTGTTCAGAGAGAGATAAAAATGAGAGCTCAGAAATTGGCGTTACAGCTCAGAATGCTGAAATAAAGAAACTAACAAGAAAGGAAACCTAAAAATGATGTTAGCTTAAGTGAGGACTCCAGCAGAGAGTGAATTGTGTCAACAATCACAAAAAAACCACATCACCTTGAGGAAAACTGTTTAGAAAATAATTAGGGAAGAGATGTCACGAGTGATGTCATGAAACCTGGATGGATAAATATATGTATATTTCAGGCTTAGTTTATTAGCATTATGCTACTAAAGCCAGGTGTGGAAGCTTTTTTTTGCCTCTTGGCCCCCTGGGGCATCTTTCAGGTTAGGCATTGCTTATTCTCCCACCATTACAAGTCATCACATTAAATGGCTAATTAAATTCTGAGGTAATCTGAAGAGAAAACCAGTTAAATCCAAGTGATGATAGCTTAACACAGTAGCAAAGAGGATTTGACTTCAGGGAGTCATCTTTCCCTGAAAAGAGAGAGATGGCAAAATAGTAGAGCGCTCGCCTATCTGATAACATCTGGACTGCATGAGAAGTGCATGCTGGAGCTGCCACACTGGAAGACGCTTTGCTTCTGAGCAGTGGGAGGAAGGAGAGTTCACATGCAGTGAGGCTCAAGTTGAGCTTTAGCCAACTGTCCCTGTTTACTTAAGAGACTGCCCATTAACTTCCTCCTTTGCAAACAGCAATTAGCAGCCCTGTACCTTCTGCTTGCAAAAGGAACCTGAAATGTCACAGTGGTTTCTTTCAATTTGGCGAGCGTTGTGTGTGGTCAGTCTCACCAAAACTCACGTGTTTGTGCTTTGTTGCACTTACATGCTGCCTGTAGCTCACGTTTTTTTTTCTCTGACACAGCACGTTCGCAATCTGCTGTGTGCATAACGTGGGTGGGGTAGATTAATAAAGGAAGAAGGGGATGGGCTTTTAATTTGCAAGTTCCGAGGAATTGTTATGAAGAACGGAGATGGAGGAAGCAGACTTCTTGCACCACACAGGGATGTCGTGAGGGCCTTTTGAAGATGTGATTGGTTGTAGTTGTCTTGTTCTGGTTTTTGAGTTGGAAAAGATTTTGCAAAGATGTATTTTAGCTTGCTCAATTGATTTTCTTTTTTCTTGGCTGCGATCACTTATGTACATTAACTAACCTGAGGCGCACACTTCTTACATGCACCTACTTCTTGTGTGAGCAACAATGTAGAATAATATCTCCCCCATACCAGTGTCTAACCTCCCCTGCACAAGTGTAATAAGAACTTGGACCACAAACCTGCTTCTGATTCAGACACCACCTGTCCATGTGTTACAGAAAGGTCAAAAGAGGATTTCAGCAGCAGAGGAACAGAAAGCATTAGAAAATCACACAAAGAAAGGTTTGTGCAGAAGATACAGAACGGAGTCTTTTGTAACTTGAGTTTAGTTTTGATTATTTAAAGAATGGGAGTGATGCTAATCACGTTAGGCATGCTGGCATGCCTAACTCACTCGCTCTAGGAGATCCCCCAAGCTTTGCTGAAGATTAACCCATCCATGTTGGGTGTTCTGATATGGAAGAGAAAAGGGAATGTCTGGCAGAAATAGCAGCAGGAAGGCAGTAGATTACAAATTTGAGTATTTAAGTGGCTTGGTTCCTTGTCTTGACAGTGTCTTTATTACTGTGGGCTTTACTTAATAATTCCATACTTGTGGGTTTTTTTCTTAATCTGTAGAATGAAAGTTATATCTGCCTAAGTATGTTGAACAAGTGGTTGTTACAGGCAGTCATTTACAAACTGTCTACTTCAGAAGCCCATGGAAGTAAGTTGGTGTAGCAAAGGTGTTTTCTGTCTTCCTAGGATCTCTTTCACCTCTTAAAAGCAAGTGCAACGGTGATTCAGAATTTGGGTTAGTAGAGCCCTATTGCTGGGTATATAAGGTAACAACAGTAGTTTGTGAAACATAGAATTGAAGACTCATGAGCTTCGTCTTCCTAATTTAGCAAGTGCTGCGATGCTCTCCAAGAGCTGGCTGACTGATGCAGTAAACCACGTGTGGTTAAGCGCAATCCCAACTCTCCATGTGCGGAACGGGAGATGGCATACTGAGTACCTACCATGGCAAAGCACTCTTAAAATGCACCAATCTGGAAAAGCTCATAGGAAGGATGAAACTCTGTGGAGCCAGAACTTATTAATAAAGATGTAGCCCAAATGGGCATGGGGTGGAATCCTCAGTTCATGGTAAGCCTGTATGTAATGCTAATCTGTTGGTTTCAGTTCTTATCAAAGGCATCAGAATTTGGTGGTGTAATATCGTGTTGCTATGCAGTCAACATTTCTAACAGTATTTAGTTGCAGAGATTGTCCTGTGGAGGAAAACAAATACAAAACCCCTCTTAGAATACAGTTTGTGAAAGTGTAACATTTAACCAGTAATTAAAAGGATAGCATGGGCATATAAAAAGAAATTGCATGGATAATTCTTAGCATAAATACTTAATGTCTTACACATTTCCCAAGAATTAATTTTAATTGTGAATGTCATAGCTTAAGAATTGTGTTCACTATGTCTGTGAATAGACTTATATGGACAATACGATCTTATGTTGTAACGTAAGAATATGTGTGGCATAATTACATTAGCTCCACCATGGGTTTTTCTTAACAGGAAGCGCAGGGTTGTGTGTGGGCCTGTGAGCTTTATTACTTTATTTACCCCTTCAGAGAACTTTTGGAGAAAATATTACACTTTGTTCCAAAATTTGCAATTAGTGACAGTAAAGTTATTGATGCAATGATGAGAAGGGAGAAACCCCTAAAAACTGTAGGGGGTTGGTAGTAGGAAGTGATAAGCTGCATCATTTGAGCCCAATGAGCTGTAGACAGCCTTTTCTCCAGTCCAAACCTGGCATCACTTACCGTGTCTGTGATGTTTAGGCTGCTAAAGGTATCTTGACTCTGGGAAAAAGAAAACAATTTGATCCTGAACAATCCAAAAGGCCTGTTTGCAGCAAATCAAGGTTTTGTACTGTAAACTTCATTCATTCAGCATGAGTCATTCTGTTTCAAAGATCCATTTTAAACTAGCTAAGGGTAGAAGAGGTTCACAAAAAGCAGCTGCAGTGGTGAAGAGAGCTGCAGTGGTTGGTGCTTGTGTGCTCCTGCCTGTTGAGTGGCATTCATTGCCCCTTCATTAGTGCTGGTACAAGTCACTGTGCTGTAAACTGCATCGCGGGCTGATGTTTTTTCCTTATGGAAACTCCTGCTCCCACCTTGATTTTCTTCTGCAAGACTATGGCCCTAACTGAGAGCCCTGCTTAGCTGAGTTAAGGGTGGGAAGAGATAGCTGAAGCTGAGGAGGAAGGCGTGGAAGTTTCTAAAGCTGGTTCTGCTGACAAAGTTTGCGTTGAGGGACTACACCCCAAAGCAAAAAGGTTAAGGAATGTAGAAATGCTAGCATAAACCATGAAAGGGTATGGGGAATTGCTTCCAGGTTTAGGTTTATTTTAAGCTGGAAAGTAAAATTTTGATACGTTTTTATTACTTGTTGATTTTTAAGATGCTTATCTGCTGAATTGCATTCTTTTGGGTTTGGTATGTACGCTATGGAATTTCACAGCAATCTGTCCAAGCCTGGGTAGCTCGAAGTAATGCAGGCATATATTCTGAATACAAAATAGGAAAGTGAAAAAAGTTTTGGGAACATATGAAGGGAAGAATATGAGCAAAACAACGTGATAAAAGGGTGCTGGTGATCTGTGCTGGCAATACTGAAAGAGAGCAAGGATCTCACTTATAGTCTGCAGACAAGTTCCATAAAGAGTGAGCTCCTGAAGCCAGGAAGAATGCCTGGTGGAGATCAACATCGTTATTCTGTTTTTATGTACAGGGGATTCTTGTTCATGTCAAGTGTATCAGCGTCAGGAAAAGCCATGCAGACCTGATGAGAGTGGGGGGTTTATATAAAAAGAAAACCCAAAACAAACAAAATCCAAAACAACCCAAACCCAAAATGTAATGAGAAACACTTTTAGTGGTGTGCCAGATTATCCAGAAGTGATTGTGATATCTATGATATCTCCTTCATGAAACGCATTAACAGCAGAAGAAATTAATAGGGCCTGCCCTGTCGTACAGGGAAGCAAAGAACAGCCAAGACTTTCTGTCTGATGCTCTTCCTGAAAAAGCATCTTTGTGTTTGTGAATGCATTATGGAAGATTACCTGGGGTGATGTGAAAGTACAGGGTTTCCAACTTGAAGATGATTATAAAAGAGAGGAAGGAGCTTTTCTTCTGATGTATCTGAAAAGATTTGGAAGGTCTTGAAAAACTTAATTGCAGGAGAGAGCTGTTCTCATTTTTATTCAGGAAATGATGTCTCTGAGCAGCTGAGAAGGAAACTAACATATAGTCAGACTGGCTTTTGTATTTGTGTGTATACCAACTTATATTTAGCTTGGATGCTTAAACCATACAAAGAGGAAAACCTTCATTTTCAGAAGTCTTAATGAGACATGCTTACCTATGGTTAACAGTCAGTAGCAGTAGGAGTTCCATTATGTTTAAATCCTTTCTCCAAATGATAGAACCATTGGGCTGGAGGGGACCTTGTAGATCACCTAGTTGCATCCCCATCTGTCATGGACAGGGACACCTTCCACTAGAGCAGGTTGTTCCAAGCCCCTTCCAACCTGGCCTTGAACACTGCCAGGGATGGGGCAGCCACAGCTTCTCTGGGCACCCTGTGCCAGCATCTCAGCACCCTCATAGTGAAGAACTTCTCCCTTATAGCTAATAGGAATCTGCCTTCTGTCAGGTTAAAGCCATTCCCCCTTATCCTACCACTACATGCCCTTGTAAAAGTCCATCTTCAGTTTTTTTTGTAGGCCCCCTTTAGGTATTAGATTGTTGAAGGTCTCCCCAGAGCTTTCTCATCTCCAGGCTGAACAACCTCAGCTCTCTCAGCCTGTCTTCATGGCAGAGGTGCTGCAGTCCTCTGATCAAAGCTGGATGCAGGACTTCAGGCAGAGGGTCTCCCAAGATCAGAGTAGAGGGGCAGGATCACCTCCCTCGTCCTGCTGGTCATGCTCCTTTTGATGCAGCCCAGGATACGGTTGACTTTTTCGGCTGTAAGCGCACATCGCTGGATCATGTTGAGCTTGAAATCTTGGCAGGAAGACACCAAAATGCAAGTAATTGAGTTTTAGTTTGGATTTAAACAGCTTTGAATTCATCTCTTCATGCAAGTTCAGAAGTAAGGGTTTGTCCGTTTGTCAATAGCAAAGCTGTTTCTAAAATAGATGAGGATTTTATGTGAAGGATTATGACTTCTCTTCAATCCTGAGCATATGATATGTTGGCACAAAGTTATTTTACTTCAGCTTTTGATATGCAATGCATGAACTGATGTCTGTTGTTAACATCCTGTAACATTTTCTTTGAAACATTTGTGCTTTTAAGTTGCAAAGGTTTTGATTAGAATGTTTGCAGCTGGATTGTGCATAAGAATCCTTCTAAGAATCAGTCAGGGGGAGAATGGTTCCCTTCATTCCAAAGAGGGGTTCTGAAGAAAATTTTTAACCAAGATAAACTGGCAATAAGGGTAAATGGGACTTTGGATTTTTGATGTTTAGAATGGAACAGGGAATGTTTCCTTGGCAACAACAACATACCTGTTGTCACCTTCTTCCGAATTTGCCTGCAAAGCCATTTAATAACTCTTCACTGATCAGTGGTAGCTGTGATTTGTGGTGTTTCCATCTGCCCTGAGTGCATTACACTCAGTCACAATCCTCAATATAATGGCTGGGAATAAGTTTTAGCTGCCAGGTGTGCCAGGTAGTGCCATGGCAGTGAATGCTGCTATGGTACATAGTCGGTTGAACTGTAATACCTTTTTTTGTTTGCAGCAGGAAATAGTACACAAGTAATCTAGGGTTTGGGTTAGCTGGAAGAACTGAACTGCTGTGTGCCATTTCTGAATGCTTGCGTTTGAAAACCTATATGAGGTGAAACTGGCTTTTTGGGGCATGGCTTTTTTCAGTTGCAGGATGTACGGAATATGGGCTGTGGTTTACAAGTTAAGTTCTTCTGTCCTTTAAAGTTAATGTTGTCTGGCGTTTAAATTGAATGATTCTGTGTTGGCTCTCAGGTAGACTTGAATAATGCAAGTCCTCAGCGTTACAAAATGTCTTTGTTTTTCAGTTCTGAAAACAAAGGGAGAGAAGCCATAAATTTAAAGAGCAACCAAAAGGAAAACACAACTCTGCCTGCACTTTTTAAGGTATGTTTTTTACTTACTTATATTTAATTGAGCTAAAGCCTGCTGCCTCTTCTTGTGACTACTTGCTAGTGTTCTGATGTTGGATGTATCCCTGCACTACCATGGGGCACCTGGTTGCCATATTCTGGGTTAGGGTCCATTATGCCAGAGTGGGTACTAATGCACATGCAGAAGACAGGAAACCTGTCTATGCTTCATGTTCTTCAAACAAAATTGATGTCTTTACTTGCATTAAAGGAGTAGGAGTCTAGTGCTAATTCTACATGTAGTTAACCAGTGAAGAAGGAAGCTAGTATTTGTATCAAACTATGGTTTCAGGCATTCCTCTAAAGCCCCATTTCTATATCTTTTATGAATATCTAACCGGCAAGTGTTTGCCTACCTGAAGGTCCACTGGTTGCCTACCAAAACACTGTAAGGTCTTTCTGCTGAAATACATATGCATGTTGGCTGTTCTTAACGAGTGTTATCCATGTTAATAACGCTTGTCTTGTCCTTTAAGTATTTTAATGCGAAACCAGGACATCTTCTCTGTGATTAGGGCTCTTTCCTATCTCACTTAACGCAACATGGTGATATCATAAATAATTATGTACAGGACATTAATTATGGACAGGGCCTGGGGATAACAGCCATCTTTGCTCTTTTCCTTTTCCTAGTTGTTTTAGTTTAATCTGGATACTGTTGTGGCTACTCCCACCAAAGGGCCTTGACTAGCCTGCCAGATTTATTTGGGGATGCCACAGGCTTCTTAACACACTTAATCTTGAGATTTCTATCCCATATTGCATTTATTGAGCACTAACAGCGTATGAAGAAAGAGGTGGTCTTCCTGTGTAGCCTAGAGTCTCTGTGTAGTTGCATCTTCGGTATTTAGGGTCCATTTGTTTGGGCTTTATGAAAGATGAAGAGAGACAGCAGTTGCTTCTAAAATGCCCAGGTTTAGTCCAACAGGGTTGTTGGCTGAAGAACAATTCCATGCTGAACAGAGGTGGGAAACAATGCAGTGGCGCTTGTTCAGTGGCTTCAAGCCAACTTTTGTCAGTTCTGAGCTCCTGGAAAATGCTACTGAATTCCTTCCTGTTACCATAAATCACAGACTATTGATTTTGTGGGCAGAAAGGAATCTGATAAACCAAAAGACATTCTACTACAAGAGAAGTAAATTTTCTGTCTTTTTTTTTTTTCTTAATCCTATTTTTCCATGTTAGATCAGTGAAACATTCAGAACTAGGTTTTCCTGTCAAAGAAAGTTTTGGCTGAGGAAGGGGAATCATTTAGCATACGTGCACATGGCATTAACACTGGGAACCTCTTAAAAGGAAGTATGAAGGGAGCTATGTCTCAAGGAACAAGCTGGATACGTAGGTGGAGCAAAGGGAACACAGCAGGTTTAAGTTGCCTGGAGAGTGCTTCTTTCTTGCCAAAACCTAAATCTCACTTCTTTTTTTAATATAAAAAAGCCCAAATTCAGAATCTTTCCTGCCAAATCTAAAGTCATTGCAGTAAAGTCTTCTACTTGGAACTTGTGTTTTTGTAATGCTGTGCTAAAAGTTGGTGCCAATATTAATGCTTTAGAGTTTTGTTCCAAGTATCTGATTAGTTTTCCTTTTTTTTTTGCCATAACTTTTTGTTTAATTGTGTTGTCTTTGACCTGTGTTCAGAAGTCTTACAGTGTACATTACAGTATCTTTGAAGTAATACCTGGTGTTTGTATAGGCTTTAGAAGAAAGGTGCGGTTTTCATGCTACTAGAATGTGCTGGCTGTTCAACTGAGAGCTTCCTGTCTCTGTTACTTCCCTCTTTCTTAAGCTGATCAAAAATCTTCTGATTCACTTGAGCAGTTTCATATGCATAGCAATGAGTACTTTCAGCACTGTAACTTCGTATCTTGGGTGTGCTGAAATTACAACTAGATAGTAAAAACTGAGGAGGTAAAGAAAGTATTTTCTACTGCCCCCCTCTTTTATTTTTGTGAAGAGAATCTTTTTCCTACCACTGCTTCCTCCTACACACTTTTGCATTTTGATAATACCACGCTGTCCAGTGCTTGATGCTGTCCAAAATAAGCTGTCATGTGCAAAGATTAGTAGAATGCAGCTGAACATTGGGGAGAACTGAGGCTGTCTCATTGGAAAGGGGTAATGTATGGTATTGAAAGGCATTTCAGTTTTTTTCACTGAGCTGGCAAAAAAGGAAATAGGTTTTGTTGTCATGGAAAGTGTACTTTGTGAGGAATAGTCTAAATCTATGTATCTACATGGATGGGGTTTGGGCAGGTTTCCATTCATGCGCATGTCTCTGAGCTGTACTTCTACCTAGACCTTTCAGGTGGATGGTAACTAAAAGTTAAAGCCATTTTGTGTCTGTCTGGCACCAAGTTAATGAGTTATCATGTTTCTGATAGGCTTACATGTAGACTTGTGTGCTGTGGTTTTGTATATTCATTGGCTGTCTCAGTAGGAGGCCAGGGGCAAAAGAGTGGGGAAGCTCTAAGTCTGATTTAGCAGCAAAGGTTGGAGATCTAAATTATATCTGCTGCTAGGGTGAGTTAAGCTGAGAAGTGGGCTGTGCTATGGTAGTTCTTTGACTCTTCTGAGCACTTTAGTTACCAGTTCTGTACTTTACCCCTCCTGTTTTTTCCCTATGATTAAATATATAGCTCACAAAGGGAGGAAAAACAACTTTAATAGTCACCATCTGAAGATGTGAAACCTAATCTTTCTGTGCCAAGGTGACTTTATCAATCATCACTTGACCACTTTTGGGAAAACATTACTGAAATATATTTGCCAGGAAGTTTACCCCACTATTTACAGATTCCGTTTTGCTGCTGTTTCTTTTAACTATAGCTGTAAACAGTGCTTTTCTGAGTAAATGTTCTATTTGAATGATGTAATTGTGAAACAGATGGGTTTCTGGATGTAAAGAGGTTTTGAACTTCATCTTTGGTGTTCTAAGTGTCTGTATTGCGTAGCATACTCTTAACCTCACTTCTAGTGCTACAGGGACTCTATTTCTAAAAGGAATATTTCAGTAGTGCTTCCTGCAGAAGTATGTTTCAGGTAGCGCCCTTAAAACAGAGGTTTACAAATGGAACATAGGTAGCAGTCAGATTGTGTGGAACCACAGAACATTTATGCTATTAAGTAAGCTAACACTGCTATTGTAGCAAGAGATATGCTGGAGAGTGTCATGTTAGTACAGCTTTGAAATCACACAATGCTCATGTTGTACATGCTTGTGCCACAGGTCATAGGATCATAGAATCATAGAATAGATAGGGTTGGAAAGGACCTTAATATCACTTAGTTCCATCCCCCCTTCCAGGGGCAGGGACATCTCCCACTGAACCATGTCACCCATTACAGTATGGAAGTAGTCGCAGTGGTGATGGGTGCTTGGGTTAGTTTCAGTAGTATTAAATGCCTTAGGTCCCAGGCTTGGCCTGTCTGAGGTTTTCATCCAGCCGAAGACTTTGCCTTGAAAGTCAAGGCAAATTCACTTGCCTGCCGATCATACCCAGATACCCTCCCTGTAGCAGCACATGGAGGAACGAGCACGTTCTCCCATAACTGATTAGGAAAGAATTCTTAATCATCTCAGCATAGCTCGCTTAAGTGATCTCTGTCAAACAAATGCAAAAGTTTGCAAAAGTCGGTACAAACGTAATATATCAAATGTGTAATTTAGACCAGTATTTCAGTAGCATTACATAGTTTATAATTTGGCCCATGGGCTCAAGCTCGGGTGCTAGTCACCTGGATTAACCAGAGGCAGTCTCAGCCTTCATAGAAAACACAGGGGCAGAAATTACTACAAAGATTATCTAGTCCTCTGCTCTGCCCCAGGGTGAGATCTCTGTATCTGTCATACCTGACAGAAGTTTGTCTTACTTGTTCTCAAAGACCCCGAGGGATGGAGATCTCCAAGATCTCTGCAGCTTCACCAGACAACTGTTCCACTGATTTCATAAACCTTATAATTAGAATGTCTTTTTAACATCCTATCTAAAGCATCCTGGCTACAAATTAAACCTCTCGCTAATTGTCCTCTGACAAGTAGTCCTGTATGCTGTGAACATGGAGAAGAGATTATATTATTCTGTAGCCCTGCTTTCTCACATGAATTTCAAGACAACATAAAGATGGCTATATTTTAACAGTAGACATGCTTTTTAAATTTGATGGCAAGAGCTGCGATTACGTGATAAGATGGAGCCACATTCTTTTTGGATTTGCAACAAATAGGACAAGAGGCTACGGGTGCAAGTTGGAACATGGGGAAATTCCAGTCACTTACACAGACTTTCTTCCTGGTTTTCTTTTGTCTTTTTCCCTCTTTACCATAAGAGTGGTCAGATATTGGAGCAAGTTGGAACAATGAAGTTGCAGAATCTTTATCCTTGGAAATAGAAGCCTTGCTCTAACTGGAGCTGTTTTGAGCAGTTTAGAATACCTGATCTCCTCAGCCACATTCCTTTCAGGCCAATTTGTTCTGTAATTCTCTGTGCCATCATTTTTGATTCAGTGTGTGAATTCATGTGGGTTTGAAAAAAGGTCCCATGAGCTTGCTGAATATATGTACCTGTTCTAGGGATTGTCCTCAGTTCTGACCTTATACTTGAAGTTGTACAAGAAGTTAGAGATCTTAATTAAGCCTACTGTCTTGGCTTTATTTTATATTATATTTAATTCCTATGTATGTTATCTAAGTAATTTCACCTTTAGTTTTTATTTAATTTCAAGTATCAGGGAATGATCAAATAAAAGAGAGAAAATCATTTCATGTCCATGGAAACATTTTCACTAAAAAGCAAGGGAGAATTTAGAGGAAACAACAGAAACAAGCCAGGTAATTCTGTTCTCTCTGACTCCATACCTGATAATGCAGTAATAAAGCAATGGTTACAATTTGTAGTTGTTAATCAGAGCTTTACAGTAATTTCAAGAGAAAATTCAGAAGGGAGGAATTTTGGAGTAACTCAGTAAATGGTATGAACAGAACTTTTAACTTCACACTTTACCATTCTAGAGACTTTCCCTGCGAAGGTGACCTAGCAGAAGCTTTGTTTCAGATGGGTACCTCCTTTACACTTTCATTTGATGTGTTCACCCTTGACGCCTTGGGTGTTGTTTTCTTGCCATGGAGGATGAGACTGGATGCTTCTCAGGTTTTAGGAGAACGCTAGAGTTTCAGAGGATGTTTGTTTCATCTTTTCTTTCCTCGTCTGACAAATCAAATCCGCGTTAAGGACTCCTTGATGTTGAATCCTTAATTCAAATGGATTAACCAGCCCCGTTCTGAACTTCCAACAGCAGCAGTAGTCTTCCCAAATGTTAAGTAGTCACGGAATTTAAACAGGTTTCTTTTAAAAAATGCAAAACTTACAAAGTTTAACTCAAAGTCTCTTCCTGTTGTTTAACTTTTACTCCTGGTGATGAAGATGTCATGATTTCATTAGTTCTCTAGTTATTCTTATCTTCCAGGGTTGTCATGACCTGATTTGTTCATGTCAAGACAAGCAGAGAAAGGAGGATGTGAAAGGAAAACTCCACAATATAATAAAGCCAGACTATTCAGAGGTTCAAAGCATCAGTTACTTGTAGGGATACAGAGCTCACAATTAACTGCAATCCCCCCAAACACCAAGGCTGTCTTTGTTAATCTTCGGGTTTTTATCTTTTTTCAGATTATTTAAAGTGTATTTCTTAGGTAGAACTAAACAGTTTTTGTCAGTGGTGGAACCCCCTTGAATCCTCTCTATGACTACGCAAATTACTGGCATAAATAGGAAAAACCCACTTTGACCGTATGGTTTCTAAATCCATTTTTCTTGTGAACATTAGCAACAGTGGACTTTGAGGAGGTCTGTGCTTATCGTATGTTTCACTGTCTGATAGTACTTTTTCCTGAGTTTTTCTTAATAGCATGCTGGTTTTCTTGTTCCTCATCTCTCACTGTGTCTGGTTCCTGATCAGACATATGTTGCCTCCCATTGATTGAGAATGTCTGATTTCTTTTCATCACAGTAGCTGGAAAAATAGAAGCTTGTTTCATGCATGGAGTTAACATACCTCAGTGTGTCCCACTCATTGCAAAACAAGTGGGAGATGACACCAAAGAATCTTTAGTCTCCCAGAGAAGGGAAATCTGCTGAGGAGCATCAGTAGTGTTTAGAATGGATATGAGGAAGAAGCTGTTTACTGTAAGGGTGGTGAGGCACTGCAATGGGTTGCCCAGGGAAGTTGTGAATGCTCCATCACTGACGGTGTTCAAGGCCAGGTTGGACAGAGCCTTGGGTGACATGGTTTAGTGCGAGGTGTCCCTGCCCATGGCAGGGGGGTTGGAACTACGTGAACTTAAGGTCTTTTCCAACCCTAACTATTCTGTGATTCTAGTGACTCATTGTGGGACTGCATTAGTCTGCCAGCAGCTCAGACTGTTTCACTGTGGATTTTGTTCAGCATGCAGAATGTACATTCTGTAGTGTATGAATGAGGTGCTCGTGACTGTTAAATGAAATGCAGCCATCTCAGCTATGTTGAAAGGTCAAAGCTAAGAGTAGCAATGTGGTTAATTTTACAGTATTAGAGGTAGCAGTGCCTAAATATTCTACTTTGTGTATGCAACACTTAAATCTGAAAGTCTTTTAAACTGTTTCTACATGCTGGCAAACAGAAATTCTGGAATAGTGCTGTGACCATTTCTTGGGTGAGTGAATTAGGTTAAAGGATTTGTTGAAGGTCCCTGGGGTGAATCAATGACAATCCTAAAATCCTGAAAGCCGGCCATGTTCTCTCACAACCACAAGTGGGATGCGGTGGTTAACGCACACACACAATACACAGAATGTCCTCCATCAGCAGCTCCCAGTGCCGCAGGACAGGCGGGCTGTGGTCTGTGAGAGGTCTCCACGCGGCTGTCTGGAGTTTCTGCTTCATAATGAGCATTCATTTGCTGGGAGTGCAATCCGAACTGTCTGGCTGTTGTGGCTGGAAGCTAATTCTTTGTTCCCAGAGATCTGTGTTTTAATGCTGTTAATGTTTTCATTTCATTCACTTGTTAGGGCAATAAAAGAGATTGTATTCTTGGCAGACAGACATAACCCCTGCTGAATGAGAACCTCTGGCAATTTGAACTTCTGCCACCCAACTACTGAGAGATGCCAGCTACTAGGGTGGCTGTTCTCAACTGATACGGGAGGCAAGGCAAACCTGGCAAGGCTATATTTTCAGGGTGCTGTTGCACTGCTGGAGCTGCTCTCTGCACTTTGGGGGGCACACACTGGTAGCAAGCCCTGTGCCCCATTGCATAGGTACAGTTAGCTCCTAGGCGTATGTCTGTGCTGCAGTCAGGAGTGCATCACAGCCTGGAAAACATACCTAGTCTGCCATGGAGTAAATTAGCTCGCATGAGAGTCACGCTGGAGACATGACATGGCTTACATGTCTTCCGAGTCCCGGCTGCCAGGGTTCCCTGCAGCAGTTGCTCCAGAAAGGCAAGCCTGCACAACCTGACTGTGCAGTAGGTACAGCTTCAGTTACTGCTGCAGTGTCTTCAGTCACCTGATTTAAGTCATGGTCTTGTTTCATGCTCTGATGAGCTTTTCTTCTACACCATCCTCATTGCATGTGAGGCCACAGGACCATAGGATAATTCAGTTTGAAAGAAGCCCAGGATGTCATGTAGCCCAACCTCCTGTTTAAAGCAGGCTCAGCTGTAAGGTCAGGCAAGGTTACCCAGGGCTTGCCCAGTGAGACTTTTGAGTAACGAGTTGCTAAAAGAATAAAAGCTAATTAAAGCTTTATGAAACATGTCACAAGCAGGAAAGCTCATGGAGAGCGGGGAAGGGGAGGTAAGGGAAAGGCTGATGGCAGTTTGTATGCAAAAGGAGCAGAAAGACAACACTGTGGCAGGAAAACTCACATTTGCACCAGCAGGGATCTCAAAGGGGTCTGGCAGGTAGGTTTTCATTCAGAAACTGTTGTTTGTGTGGTGAGCCCGAGAAACTCTTGATACTGCTCCGATGCCAGAGAGGATTTTTTTCTCTTATAAGTTTTATTTTCTCGCAGTATAACTAATGCAAGAGTTGCTAATACAAGAGTGAATATCAAAGTGCTTAAGCCTAACTGCATCACCGATGCAATTGCTCTGTTGTGGTCGACTAAAGGCTCTGACTGTTGAATACTGTGGCATTTACCAGGGAAAGGTTTACTTTGTGTACACCTTACCCTCTTGTCTTTCTTTACTTGAGCATTTGCTGGGGGGTTCTGTCAGTGACAAGCTCTGAGAGAGGCATGAGAAATAAGAAGTGAAATAAGTGCAAGTTGTCATGATAGTGCCTTGAGGGATTGCCATCATACTGCTGCATGTCAGGCACTGGTGCCTGAAGGCTCCTGCTGTACTAAAGGCTTACTGCCTTTACAGCTCGTGTGCTTCTGTTGCAGTAGTTTGAATTTGGCTTTATCTTGAAGTGCAGACTTAGGAATCTGTAGTGCGAACAGTTCAAATGTTCAGACTTTGAATTGAGCTTTTATGGGCAAATGTTAAAGCACCCACGGCTCGTGCTGTCTTCTATTGCAAAGTGAAGCAGGAGGGAGAGTATATGAAGAGAAGGATTGATTATACTGAAGGGAAGAAAGAAGGATTTGCACGGTTTCTGCATTGGGACTTAATATCCGCATGTGTCTTCAAGTTATCACAGTGTAAATGTTCTCCAGGGCAATTTTTATGCGAGAGACTATTTATGGTTAAAGGTATGGAGGGACCCTTTCATTTAAAACTTCCTGTTCTTTTGATTTACCAAAAGATAAGTAAGGAAAGAAAGATTAAAGGGGAAGGAAAGTCTATATTGATTTCTTTTTCTGGAAACAGAGACTACAAAACAGCTTTTCATGCAGGGCATGAATTATGTTTACAAATAAGAAGCACAGGCTTTACAAGCATTAAGTCTTGGAGCTGCCAGGGGAAGAATGTCACATGTAGAGATGTAGCCATTTTTGAAGTCTTAGTTATCTGTAGGAAAAAAGCCCCTATATTAGTTCCTGAATGCGAATTACTTTAGAAAAAATAATAATAAAAACTTACTAAACTGTTGTCAAGGTTTTAATATGTTTTCTTTTATTGTTAATGCATGTAGCTGTTAAATTCGTAGATGTCATAGTAGTTAATATAAAAGCTTATAGCCTGTAATGGTTTTACCTGCAGAGAAAATAATGAGACTTGTATGCATTTCTTACACTAAGATATGTGTTTAAATTGACAAATTTAAGTGAATGATGCCAATCACAGAACAAGGGAGAATTGCCCTCCCTCACTAAAAGTTATATCAAAACCTGATATTGAAGAATGCTTAGGTATTAAAGAAGAAACTGTGGCAGTAGAACTTTGAAGATGAACCATAGAATCATAGACTGGTTTGAGTTGGAAAGGACCTTTAAGATCATCCAGTTAGACTCCCATGCCATGGGCAGGAGCACCATGTGCTAAACCATGACACCCAAGGCTGTGTCCAGCTAGCCTTGGATGCTGCCAGGAATGGAGCATTTATCACTTATTTGGGCAATCTGTTCCAGCACCTCACCACCATCACAGAGGAGAACTTCTTCCTTATATCTAACTGAAACTTTCCCGGTTTAAGCTTGAACCCATCACCCCTTATCCTATTGCTACAGTCCCTGCTGAAGAGCCCCTTTCCCAGCGTCCTTGTAGGCCCCCTTCTGATACAGGAAGCTGCTCTGAGGTCTCCATGTAGCTTCTCCAGGCTGAACAACCCCAACTTTCTCAGTCTGTCTTCATATGGGAGGTGCTTCAGCCCGTGATCATCTTTGTGACCTCCCCTGGACTTGCTCCAACAGCTCCATGTCCTTATGTTGAGGACACCAGAACTGTACACAGTGCTGCAAGTGCTGTAACCCTTGTTTGTTTTGCATTTCCTCATGCAAAGTAATTAGTTCGTGTGACATAAAATAAATAGTTCAAGAGATTCATCCCAGGTTTGCATAGTTTGCCTGTTCTGAAAATACCAGCTCACACTGTGGTGCATTGTAAGCTGCATTGTTTTAATTTCTGGAGTGGGTTTGGGTAGAGTTGACTTGTAAAGCAGTAAACCCTTGAATGCTACAGGGATGACTACAACCCTTTGCTGACCTATCCACTAATGATTAGTGCAGTACATGGGGAAGCAGGTGGGATTTGTCGCAGGTGTGATGAAAAAAAGGCTAGAGTTTGACTCGGCCTGCTTTAGAAAGCTTACTTAAAAGTTTAATGTGGTTAAGTGCCTTGTCCATATGAAGAAAACAGTTTGTGTGGATTTCTTAAGGACCAAACAGTACCATTCATTCAGTTTCTACTCTGAACATAATTTCATTTTCAACACATACTTAATATTCACTTAATATTAAGAAATTGTACCTGCTGTTTGTATTAAAAAGGTGAAAAAGATTGAAGAGCAGTGCTCCGGAATCATTAAGAATAACTTGCAAGATTTTAAGAAATTGCTGTTCCCAAAGGATTGTACTGTGTTCATTAAAACACTTTTTTTCATCATTGATGTGATCCTGGATGCACTATTAACAAATCAAGTTGAAATAGGATTAGTGACCTAATGAAAATAGTAGCATTCTGCTGAGATTAAATGGGCAGGTGTTACCCAATTCAAACCAATTACTCTTACCCAAAGGTATTGTTGACACAACTGAAACTTGGTCTTTGTGTTCATGTTTTCCTTCTGAGCAGAACAGATTTCATTTAAGAAAAGCAAGGGGTACTTTATTCTGCTTTAATAAACTGAGTTGAAAGGGAGATTGAAATGACAAGGATTGTACTGGAGAGATAAAATAGGCAGCAACATCATATGGTACCCACCAAAAAGGGTGAGGATCAAGGGGAAGGTATTTCCCAAAACATTTTAATCCAGGGAAAGAGCATTTGCAAATTGTGAAGCTGATGGCATGGTTAAATGTGGTGTTTGGGAAGCCTGCTGGTGAAGTTGCATCATCTTTTGGGGCAGATGGTGTTGGCAGAAGTCGGATGGGCTTGGGCAGTCATTCTTGGATCCGTAAGAGAAGCTGAAGAGAGTTCAAGGCTGTAAATTGATGAGGAACAGAGCTTGTGCTGTCCCTTGGGGTAGATGCTCAGCTGAGTTGTGGGAAGAAATAAACAGGTGATTTAAATGAGGTAAAGCCCAGCCTTAATTATTTGCAGTTAGCTGGCAGTGCTGATGGGTAGTTCAGGAGGTTCTGGGTGCAGGGATACTGAAGTAGGACTTTGGCTGCATGGAAACTCTGGAGTTTGAGCATGGTGGACTACGGAGTTGTGTGAGACTACAAATAGATTCAGAAATAAAGCCGTGCAGTTAATTGTCTGTGGAGTTAAAGAAAATCTGGCTAAAGGGAGCAACATGGCCTTGAGCAGGTAGGGTTAATCTTTGGCGCCTGTGTTGCGTTTGTTTCATCCAAATTCTGTTCTTGATTCCCCTGTTTTTTATTGCAAGTGCAGGTTGCCCTCTGTTTGAGGATGTGGTATGTGTCTTGCTGTCATGTGCTTGCATTTATTTGCAAGCTGAAAACCGTTCATCTCACAAGCACATAGAGATTTGTTTGTGAAACTGCTTTTTGAGCAGATTACAATCTGAAGTGTGAAAATTTGTTCCTTCTTCCTCAGTTTTCCTGTTAGTTGAAGCAGTTGTTCTCCATCTGTCCTTTTGTATTTTGCTTCCACAGCAGCTGCTTTGTGAATCTTCCAGCCTGCATAGTCCTCTTGATTTTTTTGTAGAATAAAGACCTTTTTAGTACAAAAAAGAGAAGAGAGTACAGGGTTTTGTTCTGGAAATGAACCTTTAAACAGCAGATATGAAAGAAATATAATGCATAGGAGAAAGTTAAAATTGAGGTATTTGAGAATGTGGGAAAATGACAGGAAACATCATCTATGTGTGCTTCTTGTATTTATCTTAGGTTTGTCAAAATGAAGAGAAGGTCCATTCCACTGAAGAACTTAGCAAGTCTGAAATCCAGGAGGAGCTGAAAAAGGCTAATAGCCTTCCCAGTTTGATTCCAGGAATCAAAACCATGGATAAAGACAAGCAGCCCCGTGAAGGTTTCTTCCATTTTCTTGGGAGCTTATTTAATATTGCCACAAGATCTTCTCTGGTAGAATCTAAACCCTCTACCTTCCAAGATGAACCTAACAGATGTAAAAAGGATTTACAGAACACAAATTCCCTTCTGGAGGACATCCAGGCAAAGAGCCCGAAAATTGAAGAGCCTATCTGTTCTACAGCAAGAATAAAAGAGGATTCTGTAAATAAAGATGATGCCATCTTAAATAATACCGGGAAGGATAGCTCACAGGAGCTGCCAGGAGGCTGGAAACGATCTGCAGGTGGACGAAAGTAAGTTTCATAATATTAAATATGTTCAGGTTTGTGCATAGGGAAGTTTAGATTGGATCTGAGGAAGAAATTCTTTACTGTAAGGGTGGTGAGGCATTGGAATGGGTTGCCCAGGGAAGTTGTGAATGCTCCATTGCTGGCTGTGTTCAAGGCCAGGTTGGACAGAACCTTGGTTGACATGGTTTAGTGGGAGGTGTCCATGCCCATGGCAGGAGGGTTGGAACTGGATGATCTTAAGGTCCTTTCCAACCCTGACTATTCTGTGATTCTATGTGTGTGCTCACAGAGCTGCCTTGACTAAGTTCTGCTGCCTACATAACGAATGGCTGTCATTTCTAAGGATGGTTGGAGTGTCCCTGGCTCAGCTTTGTGCAAAGATGGAGTAGCGGCTACCTTAAATAAATGAGGAAAAGTAGACTATGTATATTATACTTTAAAGAATGTTTTCTAGAAGTCTTCTGAGTGTGGACAGATACAGTATAGATCTGTCAGTTAAGAGAGGGTAAAGTTAGGAATACACTTGGTATGGTAGATCTACTCAAACCCAAACCAAACCAACTATAAAGAGCTTATTTCCATCTGTATTGTGGGCTGAAGAAATGTTTGAATGTTCGTCCTTTTTATAACCAACTAGTTCAGTGGTTTTACTTCTACAAATGAGGTTTCCTCATTTTTAAATTATCTTTCCTGGTTTATTTGACTTGGTGATTTTTGTTTGTGTTATGGTTCCCTGTGTTCTTGTGGGGTTTCCCTGTAATGTAAAAAAGGTTCTTTAAAATAATTAGCTTAAATATGGAAAATCCTGTAATATTTCCAAAAAAAAATTAAAAACAGATAAAATGGTGCCAAAGGCACCAGTGTGTGTTTGAGAGTAGAAAAGTAAGAGCATTGGCTGTGGTCCACACCATGTATTACAAAATCCTTCTGACAGTGCCATAAACATAGGTAATAGTATTTAAAAACCATTTGTAGCTGTTGCATTGCGTATTTGACTGTATGCGGGCTCTATGTTGAGTATTTGACTATGTGCTGGACTCCAGTACAGCATAGGTTTGGAGTTAGGTGTGCATGTACGCATCTGATACCTGTCCAGGTTTTGGTAGGTGTGTAAATCATGGACTTGTCCACAAGCAGTGAATCTGTAAGTAATGTTTACTCAGAGCTGTGATACTCCAGAGGATATTTATCTTAAATTTAAGCTAAAAGTAATGATTTTGGGTAACCATTAAGTCTGTCATGGTGCTCCTGCTTCTATTGCAAGATGGGAGGATGTACTGAGAAGAAATACCTCTTTTTCTCTTCCAATTTTAAAGCTAATTCAAGTTGTGCTCAGTATATTTATCTGTGGCATGTGAAGTGTTTAATCTCCACATAGGAGGTCAGAGATTCTAAAAGTAGCTGCATACTGAATTTCATTTCCATATTGGGGATGTCTGCAGCACTGTGTCTGTATTTATTATTCAGTAATTATCCACTAATGATCTGAAGCATTTTGTCAGTCACCTTTATATTATAAACATAATGTCTGATTTGGATATGGAGAGGAACTGTGATACCTTTTCAGGTAAGGTTGTTTCCACCACCAGTTCCCTAGCTGATACAATAAGGAGCTGGTGCACATTTTGCTTCCAGCTGGAAATCTCTGACTGATGATGGCTTTTCAAAGTGTATGCATGAGCTTTGTCTGACTTTCCCATTCTATCGGTACCTCCAGGCCTGTGGATAGGAGCTGTGGAAGTGCCAGAATGTTTTGGGATTTCTTTGCTGCTCTGTTCATTTTACACTTCTGCATTGGAGATCTTGATCAGGAAACTGATAAGGTGCTGGGTAAACTGTGCACAGCTTAGAGGGTCTTATGGTCTCAGTCTTCATTTGCTTCTTGTGAATTCTTCTTTAGAACAGTGTGCATTAATTAAATCTTTTTTAAAACACTGTGCATTTGGCTTACAGACTTTGGAAGGTGTGAGTATTAACTTACTGAAGTGACCTTCTTGCTCTGTGCAAGCATTTTAGAGTTATTTTGGTTTTTTCAAAGTTGAAGCTGGCTTTTTCATATTGACCGTATTTTGACAATGTCCTATATTGTTAGATGACCTATGCAAATCAGTGTAGATTTGTCTCAGTACAGATGACCTGGTCCGGCAAGCATTATAAAAATCTGTGTTGCTATCTTGGAGGTAGGAGGAAGTTGGTCTGGATACGGAACAGAGGTTTTCTGTGGAAAATTCCTTTTCTAAAATGGAAGAAAGTCTGTGGGGTTTTCATTGTAGCTGTTGTGAAGTTGGCCAAGCAGTAGACCGGTCATTTCCCTTTTAGGCTCATGCTCAAAAGCATAGTGTACATCCTGCCCTATCTCACTGAGGATACGAGCAAGTTAATCTCAATGTAACTTTCACGTGTGTTTTTCTGTCTGACTACACAATGCGAACTGTGTTTCTGTAGCAGTTAGTAAAGAGAAATGAAATTACAGTGCAGAAGCAGAGGTTTGTGCTGTTCTCCTTTTTAAATATTTGAATAAGGGATAACCTTTTTTCCTGCTACGGAAGTGATTATGCCATGTTCTTCTCTTTTAATGTTTCTTCTTTAATTGTGCCATGTTTCTTCCTTTAAATGTTTAAAGGATGTAGAGCAGTTTTTTGTCTTCAGTACTAGTGAGTTTCTTTACTAAATATTAACTACCTGGTATTCATTTAGCATAGTTAAACTGTAAAAGCGCTCCCAATTGCTTACAGTTGGCTAGGTAGTTTTGTAGAAAGGACTAAGAAGTAGTTGGAAGTGGGTGCTAAAACCATATAAATAGTTGGGGAGTGGAGTGTGGAAGCTGTAAAACAAAGGAACAGGAAGGTCCATGGATACTGTGAAGGGAAGGGATGATGTGAATATGGTCTCTTGCTAATCCCATAAGGATTGGGTCCCAAAAGATAGAAGGGACATGCTAGTGATCTGTGTAAATTTAAAGGTACTATTAATTGATTGTGATGTTAAACTGCAATTTTAGCATTTAATGTAAAAGCAAATGGAAGCTGAGATCTTTACAAATCCTTAAGACAACTGCATTATTAATCTTACAACTGTTGCCTTTGTCATGAAGAACATGTAAATTTATCGGTTAATTTAAACTACTGTCAAATATTTAATCAGAGTTTAGCTGTGGTTAAGGAGGAGGTTGCAACAGTAAGTTGAAGAGGGACTGTTGTTAGATTGCATAACCTAACCCTAAACCAGACAGCTTTCAGAACTGGAATATATAACAAATGGTCTCAGATGCCTCTACCCAGACAACTTCATTAACCTCATATCCTTATAGCAAAACTTTGCAAAATACAGGGAAATGAGACTGCTCTGACCTCTGTAGACTGAGGTTAATTTTGCCCTCAGTAGGAGGTTTGGCACTTGCTAAAGACTCAAGTTTCCAGGCCTCAAGCCAAAGAAAGTGGAATTCATGAACTCGGTCTGTGGAGTGCGTGTTTGTAAGGGACAAAATGTGTAGGTCACATTATTGCTCCATTGCCCTGGCTGGTTGGCTCAGAGGTAATTGTACCTTAAGGGCTTCTGCTCCTTAAATCCAGACAGTGGAAAGTGGTAAAGAAAGAGCACAGAGGACAGACCCATGATAAATTTGGCTTAGTCTCTTGTCAGCAACTACTGTGGACATAATAATTGCAGTACTGAAGGTGGCTGAGAGTTGGGTTGGGTAAGTCTTGAGTTGCTGCACTGTTAGTCTTCCATTTGTCTGGGATGGTTTAAGATTTCCTTGCTCTGGGGATGTGAAGCAAGTGGGCTTGTGGTGTTGTATAAAAGGTTAATGATGAAGAGGTGAGGTTGGTAAAATATAAGATACAGTTTTGAAGTAACACGTAAAAAGCCGTAAGTGAGAAACTGCAAAGCTGTGTACTAAGCACAGAAAAATCTCTAGGGTAAGATGGCAACTTCTGAGTATATCAGGCCACTGTGGCAGAGGGTTAACTATAGAAAAGAGAAGTTCATGTTCAGTTTTAGCCTTTGCATTCCTCCATAATGAGGTTAAAAGCCTGACTTCTCTCTTCTGTTACGAACTTTGTGGACTTGGAAGTGAGGGAGAACTCCCAACCCCACAACTGCAAGGATTTGCTAACTGTAGGTTTATGAGGTGAGGGGGTGATTTTGAAAACAAATGCTCAAAACAGAATGCTTTTACACTGCACCCTACCAGCATCCAAGTCCTCATAATAGTTAAGTGAGATCATTGCAAACTGCTTAATTCAGGAAATTAAACAGAAAGATAGCCTTGAGGAGAGACAAATTTCTGACCATTTTATTCTTCTGTTTTTCATGTTGTCACTTTTTGCAAGGGGTTGTTCTGTTTTCATTTATTTGAAAGTGTAGCAAGCCTGTTGCTATACATATAATTGCATGGTATTTCCCATCTTAGTACTGTCAAACCTGACCTTTTATTTTGCTTTGCTGTAATAATAAAATCCTTCAGGTCTACATAATTCTGGTTGACATTCCTGTTTTGTAGCTTATCATTCACCCTCATGTTACTGGTCAGGTGCAGGCTTGTGGTGATACAGAAGCTATATACCCCTTTAGTTTGATGGGTAGTGTGTTGTGGTTTTGATTCAGTCAGTAGCAGCAGCATTCATCTTTCCCTACAGATACCTTTGGGAGACAGTCAAGAGTAAATGAGTGGAAAATAAATCACTTAATTCCAAGCACTTGTCTCACCAGGTAATTCCCGAGGAGTAATGCAGAAGAGTGGGGAAGGTGCTGCTGCTTTTGTTGAAATCACATCTCTCTTGTGGTCAGAGCTATGTCTTTCTCTGTAATTGCCTTCCCAGATCCTATTTTACGTACATGACTTGAACATTTAAAACCTTAAGTGTACACACAACACAGCAGTGTCCGTCCATCTTTGAAAGCATCTGTTGGATGATGACAGTAAGAGGAAAATGAGCACTGTGTTGATTACTTCTATTATACCTGCGTAAAGGTTCACATTGTACAGGCAAATATACATAGTTGTACAAACAGCCCATCCAAAACAGGGAAGACAGCTGCTTCCCTTTGTAGTAAGAGGTTGCCTTGGTTGTGACTCTGGGGAACACCAGGACAGCTTTGGACCCCAGGTAGTCCTGCCTGCATGTGGCCTGCATGCCCGTTTGGACCTAGATTGGTTAGTTTTGATCATAATTCCCTGATGCAGTTTACACACAGACACGTGAAGCAGCACAAGGAGGAGTGGGAGGCAGAGCTATGCATCTTGGGTTGGGGAAAAGGGTGAGGGAGAAGGGAGGCATTGTAATTCATCTTCCAATAGCTTTCTGCCTCCTGCATTCAGAAGCAGACTATAGAAGTGCAGTTTTGTTCAGTTCCTGGTGCTCAGGTTGACTCTGGGAGTCATTGCTGAATGTGACCTGCTGCCACTTCAAAGAGGTATGAACTATGTGGGTAGCTCTGCCCTTCTAGGACAGCCTGATATGACCCAAAATGGATTTAGAAGGCTGCCCTTGAGCAAACATCAGGGTCATCTTGTCCCTTACTCTGGTGAGCTGTGGAGGGAGGCCAGCAGCAGTGATTGCAGGGTTACTACCCAGACTCTTATGGATGGATTTAGCATTAGGTCACTAAAGAGGAGGGCTTTGTTGTTCTTAAATATTTTATTTCAGGCACATGTCTATGCATATCTTGACTTGAACAAGCTACCCTTTAACTCTACTCATAGCCATTCAGATTTAGATGAGAGCCCAAGCCTATGTGGGTCAACTCAAAGATGCTATGCTGAGATTTTAGCAACCCATTCCAGCAGTGGGGCGAGTGAATTTCAGGGCTCTGCTGTAGGGGAAATGCATGTCCAAGCCTGCCTGCCAGAGAAGGGTGCCTGCCCAGAGCTGGGGCGCGGGCCAAAGGGAAGGTTCTTGTTGGCACTGAAGCAAAGATTTCTGTATTTCTGAAGGATGAAAGGTTCAAGTTTAAGTAGTTCATAACAGATGCTTGATGCATAATGAAGCTAAACTAATTAAGCTGAAAATTAATTTCCTGGGTGTTTTTTTTTTTCCACTGAACTTTTTTTAACAAGGTTGTTAAACTGTGCACTGTATTCAATTAATAGCGATTGTTTCATAGAAACGGCATTTTTCAGTGTGACTTTGAAGTTAAGGAGCTACCAGCGATGTAGTTGCTTGGATGTCCTAGGCCTTTAACTTGTCAATAAGGGCTTTATCCTCATCCTTCATGAGGGTCATCTCATCCTTTGTCTTCACTGTTGTTGGGGTGGCAAGTATTGCCAGAGAGAGGGGGTTTGAAGCTTCCTTTAGAGAGATTTCCTTAGCTTTAATTCTTTGTTACATATGAGGAGAAGTCAAGAGTACTGGTTTAGTGGCTTTCTTCAGCCTTGAGAAGGCTAAAGGGAGACCTTACTGCTGGCCTCAGTTCTCTTATGGAGGCAGACTCCTCTGAGAGATGTACAGTTGGGACGAGAGGCAATAGGAATGTGGGATATTGGGAGGTGTGTTTTTGCCGTGAGTGTGGTCAAACCCTGCAGCATGTGTCCAGGGCTCCTGTCCCAAAGGCCCATCCTCAGAGTTGCTTGGAAGTGGTAGGTCCAGACTCCAAGCTCCCTGATCTGGTTGGCATGGCTTGGGACAAGGGTTGAATTGAAAAGTCTGACAATATCCCACGGTCCTTTGTAGCCTGTGTTGCACCTCTGTGCCCAAAGACATGGCCAACTTTCACAAGGCAGCATTGTGCCATCCAGCCTGTGAATGTGATGTGGTTTTCGTTGGAATTTGCAGCATCTTATGAACCTTCCTTCCATGTCAGCATGAGGCAGCACGGGCGCTGAAGAGGCAGATCACACGCATTTCAGTTCCTGAATATCTGAGTGTAACAGAGGGGAAGGGAAGGGAGGGCTGAACTACATGGGGTGCAGGGGAGCAAGGTAGGTATGCATGGGTACTTCCCACAGCTATGGGGCAGAAAGGTTGGCTGCTGCTGGGTGCTGGAGAAGATGACAACAAAGCACCATTGGTGATCCCAGGCCCTTAGTGCTGGTCATGGTCTTGCGGGTGTTTTGAGTCTGCCTTGTTCTGTGCATTGTTCCCTGAGACTCAAAGAGTAGCATTGCTTTACCAGACTTGGAAGATAATCAAGAAGTAGTACCATGAAGGGCAAAAGGAAGGAAAAGCATTCCTTCCAAGGACACAGAGACTGCATTTGCTTTTATTAAGATCGTCATTGACTCTTAATTGTGCATATGGAACATTAGCTTTGAAATTTCCTGCAGAATCAACCATGTGCAAATCACTTTGTTCAACCAAACTTTTGACCTTTTGCAATACACATTGTGAAGTCCCAGGACACGAAACATTTCAAACTTTAGATTTAAATCACGAAGCTATCCCCTCTGGCTAGCAAAAGAATCATTTTCTTTCATCTAAGTTGTGTATAGCAACTTTTCAGTTAGGTTTTTATGAGGATGTAATGTGTGTAGAAACCAGCTGGCTGACTAAGTTGGATTCCATCAGGTTTTTCACAGTGGCTTTAAGGCAGTTGTTTCCAGACAAAGGACCTTAAATAATTCAAGCAAGTTGTTAGTTAAGTATGCAGTAGGAAAAAAAGCTAAGTGGAAAAAATTAAACAATAGCATAATTTTGTAATAGGGAGGGAAAGACTGGAACCACAAGAGCTGGACTGATTTAGATCAGTGGTTTTCAGCCTGTAGCCTGCAGATCTGTCTTCTCTGGGAGATGCTTCTGAGGGACCAGTGAGAGGAGATCAGGGGAAACAGTCATATATGTGCTTGAAAAAGCAGAATACTGATGGGCTGGAGAGAAAATACCTGGAAAAGTGAGGTATGAGGGGAAAACGGCTATTGCATGCCTTAGGCACTGCTAAGCCTGAGCTAGGGAGCTTGGAGCTAAGCAGTGATGCTGGTTCTAAGGGCTTTCTAGTGTGGATGCCATGCTGTGCAAGTGGCCTGGGGATCTGAGATGCTGTACCCATGTAGTGCTGTATCATGCTGTATGATCTTCCTCTGTCCTTTTGAAAATAGTCTAGAGATATCTGCTTTCCACATTATTGTATGGTACAAAATGATACCAAGATTGGAAGGGTCACCATCATGGTGACTTAAACTTGAAAAAGACTCTTACAGCATAGTCTTTATGGATATACTGAGATGAGGCATTCAAGGTAGTAGGTTTCCTCCTGCTTTGGGGCTTCAAAACCAAAAAGGTTGCTTTAGAATGATTGATATGTGTGTGTTATTAACTAAGGCCACTTTTTGGACAAGTTTTAAAGGTGGACATAGCCTTGAGTGGCATGGTTTAGTGGGAGGTGTCCCTGCTCCTGGCAGGAGGGTTGGAACTAGATGATCTTAAGGTCCTTTCCAACCCTATTCTATGATTCTGTGTCTCTGTCTTCCTTATGACATGTCAAAGATGTTCCCCTCTTCTTGAGTTAGCCCCCCTTGAACTTTGTATTTCTCTTTAAAAATAGAAGAAAGCTCTACAAGCACCAACTTTTAACAAAGTTAATGTAACTCATGTTGACATCCTCTCTTGTTGCTGTCAAACAATCTTTTGTGAAACTGAATTAAGGCTTTATAGAGAATTGAATAGCTTCCTGTGAAGAATGGAAGGAAGGAATCTTCCAGTATTTGAAATATGTGACAGAATACACAGTGGGTTCTGTGTATAATCAGGCTTTCATCTGTATCCTCATATGAGTTGAAAAAAGAACTTTGCAAAGGGTTTTTAAGGTAGGTTCTGAACTGACATGTTCTTTTGATGATCAGAAATTAATTACTTTAAATGTATACAACATTAAGTTTCCAGGGACACTTTCAAAAGGTTTTGTGACATAGGCTCCTTCTATATGTATTTTATAAGGCTTACAGCTGAATTGCTGCTGCATAGGAATGTGTGGTTTCAGTTTTTAAATGTCTTGTGTTCAAATTGAACATCCATCTGTGTGCTCTGAAGGTAAAAAGATCTGTTGGCAAGAAGCAAGTTCAGTATCAAAGGTCAGTTGCAGTGTCTGGAAGAAAAGGTTGGTTCCTTTTCAAAGTAGCATCTATTGAGTAACTTTTGGTAGAAGCAAGTTTGCAGGAAAGCGGAGCTGTGTGTTGGGAGATACTGGTAGAGGCCAGCTACAGGAGCTGATGCAATGCTAGTCAGGATTGGGTTGTGCTCAGACTTGAAATTGATCAATTTGAGCATGAAATTCCCTCAGAAGACAACAAAAAGAATTGGGGTAAATGATAAAGGGAGCCACACAGACAAAAAGAACATTCTGAGGATGTTTATTTTGCATCACCATGTGTAATAAATGGTGTAATGGTTTGTTGGGATCTGATAAATGTAGATACAGTAACCCATCTTTCTGGCTTATTCTTGTCATCCATGTATAGGTAATCTCCTCTGAAATTAACCTGTTCATCCCATTGCTGAATGCTTTGGGTTTGAGAATTGCCGAGTTCATGGTAGAAATTCAAAGGCAAGGTTGAGGATGGGAGACAAACTGAAGATTTTCCAGGTTTTTGCTGGAGCACTAGTTCTCATCACGTTTATGGATAAATTCTGAATTATTAGCTCTGCATATCAGGCAAAATATCAACCATGAAATGAAAAATATGCAGTGAAAGTTGATTGGGTTCAAGTAAATTATTCAAGATAATGCCTTGGTTTTGGTGGAAATGGCTTGAGAGGCTTCCTGTTGATGTACAACTCTCCTGTCTCTTCTGTAAATTAATATACCTTGCTAATATACCCTATATTGAGATTCTGCTGAAGCCCTCATCAGACAGAGATTACAATTAACTTAACCTCAATACAAACTTAATTTTCATGTTCTCACAAGGTCTAAATTCCAGTATTTGTGTATAATGGCATTATCCTGAATATATCTAGCAGTGTTCAATATGCGTATAAATGACTTTATATCTCTGTTTGAATGTTTATGGATATGAATAATTTCCCTTCTAGTTCATTTGTACTCTTTGCATGTCCAAATACTGCACGAACAGGGAGTTTGCTTGTGATTTTAAGTAATACTAAGCTCCCTCTTCATAATGTTGAAGTAAGAATGTGGGCCTCTAAAGCCTTATCCAAAAAGTGATTCTATTTCAGATTGGAACATCCACTCCATTTTTATATTCTTCTGTATGTGTTGAGAGAATACATTCTCAGAATCCATTCAAATAATATTTGAAGTTACAGCTACCCAATGATACTCAAATAAACGAAGTAATTTATTTTGCTGTTCTGTTTTCCTTAGTAATTTAATGTTCTATTTATCAGTTAAATTATTTATCCTTAACTTAAGAGCTCTACTAGCTTCTCACTAAATGTGAACTAGTGGTAAGCTGCAAAGAGCTTTTAAAAATGCCATTAACATATCTTTTACCTATTGCAATGCTTTTATATTAGGAAACAAAATCTTAGCTAATGCCTTTTTTAAGGAGATGCTTCTGAAAGGAGAATGGCAGTTCCCCAGACAGGTGAATGACCACTTCCAGCAACCAGGTTAGCAGGCATAGGGCACAGTGGATTAGAGTTTGAAAGGGTTTATTCTTAGCTTAGGTGGAAGCTGCGGCAGAATGGAGTTGAAGCACAGTCTAAGAGCCTGCTTTGTGCTATGGTGAGGAATGGAAAGCTGATAGCCACATTCATATTTCACTGCCTGAATTTTGTAGGAATTCTTTAACTGACAAAAAAGGGGGGAAAGGAGAAGGAAAGGTATTTGTGATATCTGTTTTACAAGAGAAGAAAAACTCCCCTCCAGAAAATTGGAAATGACAGGCTCTGAATTTGTCCCTCATATTATACAGAAAGAGCAGTGAAGGATCAGGATCACAGTTTTTTTCCATGGTGATTCCTTTAATTTGTTAGGTTTTGCATTCACTTTTTTTGCTGTTAAATTTATGACTAATGAATGTCTAGATCTAGCAATTCCGTGTTGCATTTCTTACTTTGGTATTTCTTCCAACACTTAAGCAGTCCACGTTTTTACCTGATCTCCATTCACTTTCTTTCCTTACTATCTTGTGGTTTAGAAAGCTTCATGTGTTGCATACTTTTATCCATGTGTTTTGCTTCTCCTCATCCTTTCCTTAATATATTGAGAGCTTGGGTAAAGGTATTAAGTTTCGATTAAATATTTCAATAAACATTAGTACAGGGGTGGTTTTCCCCAGTTTTAAAGAATAGGCCTGCTTTAGTAGGGTATAACATCTTCACAGAAGTGTGCTTGTTTGTGTCACTGCATCACTTGCCTTCTACTAGACAAGTCAATGTTTGGAAGTTGTTAAGTTGGCTTTTTCAGTAAATGATAGTGTATATGTATCACTTGTCACACAAACCCATATTTAAGAAGAACAGGAAAAGAAGGAAAACAGTGTGGTGTGCAGTCCAGAGTTTGTACTAACTTATGGAGGAAAAGACTATTGTACATCTACAGTTTGTGTTAACCTTTATTATCCTGCCGGCTGTTCAGTCTGTCTTGTGCTGATAATGATGATCCTTGTTACAGGCAGATGCCACGGAAGCCAGAAGCGCCTGCAGTCACTTATGCAACTTATCGAGGTTCTGCAAGGATTAGGCAGCTCCTGAAGAATCAGTCAGAAACAGCTGAAAAAGGAGAAGAAAGTATTGAAAACACAGATGCTTCAGCGGTTAGAGAAAATGGGGAAATCCATTCAACTATGTCTCTGAAATCAGAACACTTAATAAAAGAAAATGGAGAAGATGAGGGTAAAGGTCATGAAGTTAATACCGTAGTAAATTCTTCTGCAATTAAAATGGGAAGGGAAAAGTCTGGTAAAGTTCAGCAATGCATGGGTAGCAGTCAACATGAAGTAACTGCAAAGGCCACAACTTCTCGTGAGATAGACTTCAAATCTACACCTGCTTTAACTGCAGCAAATGTTAAAAGGACATATTCACTAGATTCATTACTGTCATCTGGTAGTAGAAATGGTGAGATCTTAACCAGTTCCACTTCTCAGATAACCAGTTCCCTTAAAATGAGTTCTGCAAATGATTTGTTCAGCCAAGAGGATGGGCTGCTGCGAGATGCAGAAGCTGTGTTTCAGACAGACAAAAATGCCTCTTCTAACTTTGATAAAGGAAACAATTGTAGTAAAACAGCTAATAAGGAGGCCACAAATGAAATGCAGGATGATTGTTTACATTCACCCAGGTCAAAAAGTGAGACAGTTAATGAAGAACTGCAGGTGAGTAGTTGTAATCATCAAATGGATAGTCACTCGGAGGTAATGTTGGATGTCCAAAGGCTTCATTCCAGTACCACTACATTTCAACAGCAAGTGGATCAGCATACAGTTAGTGCAGATAAAAACAGTGATCCAAGAAGCAGTGATACACAGAAAATCATGGCAGCTGTAGGAGAGCAAAATCCACAGAACTTTATTGCTACTGTTCCTTTACCTTTTAGTGATCAAGTACCTACTTTGCTTAGCATGGAGTCCAAAGGAGACAAATGTGTAGTTGCGGGTAACCTAACTACTTCAGCGTCATCTGTTAAAAACAGTGAAGATACTGTCATGGACAGGGGGACTTGTAATGAAGAACTGTTAGGGAAATCAGTACATATACAAAGCGATCACCAGCTAACCCATGTGGAGCATCCTAAGGATGCTGCTGCACAGCAGACTTTGTTACATGGTCTAGAAATTGAGGGTGAAGAAACAATGAAGGTTTTACCTGAAGTTGCAGTGGAAAACCTTGCCAATGTGTCATCATGCATAAATGGGTGTGAAAGTGTGAAATCTAACTTTGATAATCTGACAGCGCCTGTCTCTGTAACTTACGAGCCTTCCTTTGAAACTGGAGGCTGCTGCTCAGCTCCTTTACATCCGAGTTGCAAGTTCAGAAATAAAACTGTAGGGAAAAGAGAAGTTGGTTTGAAAGATGAGAGAGAGACACTTTCTTGTTCTGATCTTGAACGTGAGAGGAGCAAATCCTTTGAGCCTACAGAGATTGGCGTCTCTGAAAGCTCTGCTCCTGTCCACAGCCATGGTCTTGTTTCCCTTGGAAGTATTCAAGATACTCCTTCTAAATCTTTAGTTCCACTCGCAAAAGGTAAGACAGCAAAGCCTGCACCTTGCTCTTTAGCCTCTGTTGACAAGACAGACGATTGTACTGCTGCCACTTCTGAAATTGACAGGACTGGTAAGCCTGAGATTGCTCCTGTTCCTCCTGAGTGTGAAGATTGCATCTTTGAACTTCCCTCTCGTATATCTAAGATGCAAGAAAAAAATTGGGAGGATTCTCATTGTGCCTTGAGAAATGGGGGAAAACCTTTGACAAATCATTCTGCTTTTGTCTGTGAAGGCAGTATTGATGTAGACATCGTTTCTGAATCTCCACCCATTTCTGAAGATAGATGTATTGATTTTGCAGGCAGTAGTAAGCTTAGGCTGTCACCCACAGTCCTTGATTCTTCATCTGACAACCAAGGAAAAAGGCCTTCTGCCACTCACTCTGAAAATGGCCAGGCTGCTAGATGGTCTGCTGCTTCTGAACAGGACAGCTTTATTCTTCCAGCTGCTAAGCCTAGAAGAGCAATTCCAGAAGATAGAATGACCAAAGTGGCACTTTGCTCAGGAGATGCAAGAGCTTCGTGCCCAGCTGGTTCCCTGGAACCTGAGCTTAGTCCAGCTACACTTGATAGCTCTGCTGTAGGAGTAGATATGGGACATGTTTGCATCTCCAGCCCCACTTCGCCTAGTCTGGGGTCCAGACAAGCCTCCAACCTTTCTGTTTCTGCCATGGAAGTGTTGGGCATTGCTCAGGGGAGCAGTACTTCTTCCAGTGACAGAGCCAGGGATGGTGTAGAGGAGACCTCCTGCACGCAACAGGCAAACAGAAGTGTCTTGGCTGAGGCAATGCCTTTGAAGTCTGTGGAAGCAGTGTCCGAGTCAGCCTGTCCTAAGAGTGTGTGCAAAAGTGCAGTTGGGCAGGTGATACTTGGTTACTGCCCTCCTGTCTCAGAAGCCCTTTGTGTGATGGATAATGAAATAGCTGCTGCGCCTACAGAGTTGAAGGAGCTGTGTTCTGAGGAGGTAGGGGAAGATACTGATGTGAAGGGACAAGAACGTGCTCAATTCCAAGATGCTGCTGTTTTGTTTAAAAAAGCTGAGGAAATAGTGGACTCAGTTTTACGCTTGGCTATAGAAGAAGTAATAGCAAAACAGGCCATTGGTATTTGCCAGCTTTGTGGGAGCAAGGATAGTTTAATAAATACGGGTATTCTACATTATCAGAAAGCTGAAACTGTACAGCTGAAAGCAGAAGTCCAGTCAGCTGTGCAGTCATTAAAGCATTTTAATGAGAGCAGTAGAAGCTTATCTTCAGTTACAAGAAATGAAACAAATCATCAAGATGAAAAGCTGCTATCTTATATCCCTGATAAAATTGACCTGCGCAGGGCGCTAGCACTGAAAGCAAAAGAAACAGTTGATGAAGTCATTAACTCAGCCATACAGAAATTAGCATCCAGTCAGTGTCAAGGCAGTGAAAGTAAAAGGCCTTCTGAAAAGGTCGAGCCTAAGCCCAAGGCTGAAACACCAACAGTTTTAAACCTGGCTATTGATTTGCCTGCCAAAGCACAGAAACTAACAGAAAAAAAGCACACCTGGAGTGTAGCTGTAAACTGTGAAAGGGCAGATTGCCCAGATCCTCCTTTGCTTCCAAATAGTATGGCAAATGGCATAGACTGGCCCCAAAGAGGTGAAAAGATACCAAATAATGCATTTACATGTCAAGCAAATGGTTTTCTACCCACTGGAAGTTCAGCAAGGCCAGAATCAGATCTTACGACACCGGAAGAAGAGAGAGACAATAGAAAGGAGTGTGACTGTCTGGCTGCAGCAGAGATGTGTAGCAAAGCTGGAGCATCAGCAACTAGTAGAAAATCTGATGGATCATTATGTTTAATACATAGAGATGCTACTGTGACGGAAGAGATGCTTTTGTCATTGCAGTTAAAGGATTCTTGCAATAATATAAATATGCCGGAGTGTTCATTGCAGCCAGCTGTAAATGATAATTTGTCATCTTTTGTGCCTGATGAAGAATGCATCAGCATGCAGAGTGAATCTAAAGACAGAAGCAGTGCTTGGGGGTCTCTGGAAAGCAGTGCGGAGGACAGTCTTTATGAACACTGCAGTAGAGAGGCTGCAGAAGCACCTGCACGGGTAGAAGCAACCTTAGAAGATTTAAAGGCAGTGGAGAGTAAAGAGGAACTAGCAGAAGGGACAAGTGAAGTAGCAGAGGTTAATGATGGATTAAATACACAGTTTATTGTGCCTGAACTGTCTGTAGTTGGAGAGGGTGATGAAGAGGAAAACTGCTTCAGCACAGTCTTTGCCCAAAATAATGGGAATCTGAAGCAGGTACAAATGAAGGATGGAGACATGAAGAGAAATGCTCAGTTTGAAGGAAATGGTCTGGACTCCGACGATGACATGAAGGAATCCACAGATCTTTTAGCCTCTTCTCCACTAATTGAACAGTGGGAAAACAGTTCTTTTACTATCATTTATGAAGGTACTCTGCAAACTGAGAACAAATCTGTCTCAACTGATGACATACAAACTTGTTTGCTTTCTTCTTCTGATTTGCATTCAGATAATATAGATCATTTAATATGTGAAAGAGCAAAGGATAAGCATGAGCCAGCCTGCCTTTATGGGAAGGATAACAAGCTGCATGAAGCAGCAGATAGCCGTAGCTCAGAGTCATTTCTGAGTGTGGAGGCCAAGCGCTACAGAGTATATCCTTTCTCTTTGTCTCCAATATATGAAGATGACAGCTCTCAAGAAGACTTACTTTCCACAGATGTGTCACCAGAAGGCCGTCCTAGTGGAGTATCTAAAGATAACCCTGACCATGCATCTGTGCTTTCTCTTCTGCAGTCAGTTTCTGAGCGCTTACAGTTTTCTTCTCAGTTCAGTAAAGAGGAGGAGGAAGGAGTGGAGGATGAGGAGGAGAATGAATCATCATACGAAGAAAATACGCTTAATGTTGAGAGAGAAGACAGCTGTTTTTCCAGTCAGTGGAGGAGAAATTTAAACCCAGCCCTTCAATCAAATGACCAAAATGGATCTTTGTTTTCTGAACAATCACTTTTTCTTTCAAAAGAACTTGACTCTAAAGAGCCGCCAGAGCTGTTTCCAGATAGAGCTTCTCCCAGTCAAACCCCTTGCAAACCAGTTCCACAGAAAACTGATGCTGCTCTTGAGCATCCTCCTCCAAGCGTGTACTACCAATACTTGAAATCTGCTAGCAGTTGCTCCTCTGAGAAGGGAACCAGGTTTGGAAGCCTGCTCCAGGATATGTTTCTGCCAAAGATTCACTGGTCTCAAGACAACACCATGCCAAGACTGGGAGAATTGTCAGCGGTAAGATGTTGTGTCACCTACTATTAATAATCAGAGCAATTGGCCCCTATTCCAAATTGTTCTCTCCCTGTTCTGCTTACTCCCTTTTTGTCATAAGCAAAAGTAATTAAGCTGTCAAGGTCATAGGTTGTTTTAGGTTTGTTTTTTTTTTAAAGTCTTCTGATAAAATAAGTTTTTAAACACTATTCTTGGTTCAGCAGATAGAGGAATGTAACTTAATTTTAAAACAGAAGATATGAATAGAATATACAACAGGAAAATACACCTAAGAGCAAGTCTGTATAATAGTAAAGCACAGACTTGTCCATGTTAAGGACATTTCAACCTGAAGAAGATGGAATTTTGCATGCAAAGTGTTATTTTGGTCCACTTCTGAGGTTAGTGGAACCGTATTGTCCAAAAAAAACAAATAAATACCTGTTTAATGGGCTATATGATGGTTTTATCACGGTCTTCTACAAATTGTAGCTCAGTTAGCAAGAAATGTAGCTGCTTATGAAGATGAGCATTTTTATTTAGTTAGTTATTTATAGCTTATTTAAAGCAATGGCAAATGAGGGTATGGAAACAATTCTTTCAATATGTAGAAACTGAAAATGCCACATAGATGAATTGCATAACTGAAGAAAGTCTTTCCATGATGTTGGGAATATTTCAGTCTGTGTTAGAAGCCTCGTTTGGTTTTGCCACTGTCTAGATATGTGGTTTATTGTTTGCTGAGAAAGGGTAATGCATTTCCAGAAGTTACAACTTCTATAATAGTTCTTCCTTTCTAGCACTTATGCTTTCTCTTATTGTTTAATTCTTTTTCATCAACTCCGATTGACAGTAAAACAAGGCTCTGTTGTTTCTACTGATGTTTCTGCAACTGTTTCTACAGTTGCATACATGTGTAGAAATAGTAAACCCAGAATAATCTGCCTATGCTTTTGCTACTGCTGTAGATGTTAATAGTTGTTTTCCATGTCCTTTTAATTTCAGAACGTCATTGATAGGGCAAGTCTCAAATATAATCCACGACCAGGAAAGGTAAGTAAGCGGGATTTGTGTCACATATATCGATCAATGTAATACATGGAGTAATTTCTTACACGTTTTCTGGGTTTTAATGGTGCATATACTTGGGCAAAAAGTTGAATAGGTTTTATTCCATACGCAGAATAACTGTCTGCGCTGCTTGTTGCAATGGGCCCTCATTTGAATGCATTGTATGTTGTTTCAGATTATTATTTATGATATTTATGGCGACAAAAGTAAACAAGAAGTTCATTCTGATGTGCTAGATACCACGTCTTGGATCTTTCCCATTGGAGCATTACTTAGGATAATTAGAGGATGGTAAGAAATCCAGGTCATATTTAAATAGAGTTTCCAAAAGATTGTATGTTTCTCTTGTATTTTCATTTATTTATGACACACATCTGATCTGCAAGAGTGTCTTTTTCTTTCTTTATAATTAGACTGATACCAGTGAAAAAGGCATGAAACAAGGCTTCAAATGCTGCAGTACAAAAAAAAATAGTTTCTCCTGGGAGCTAGCTTCAAACAGAAAGTTGCTAATAGAACCACAAGTAAGTTTAGACTTCCTGCCTGAAGTGCTAAGACAGCACAGCCATAATCATCGCTAGAAGCATGTGTATGCCAAAGGAAATGTTTCTTTTACAGTTCAGTTCCATTATACAGTAGCTGTTGCAAAAGAACCGTAAAGTGAACAATCTCAGCTGCTGTTTGTAATGTAGTGTTTAGAGGAATGTGGATGCGGAAGGATATACAAGTACCTTTAAGGTAGATTTTGTAAGTGTGTCTTGGTTTGCTTTGGGAAGCTGGGTCTGGGACCATGTCAGTTGCATTGGAATTTAATTGGTGAGGCTTACAGTGAATGTTTCTAATAGTAAGCCATAGTAACAATGCATGTCACATTTATACAGTTTTGAGGCAGCCTTGTTTGGTTTTGCATACACTTACTTCATGTCCTAAGAAATACTGAATGCCATTATTGTACGTATATGTTTTATGCCTTGCATAGTATCTGCCTGAACAGGACATGTTTTGATGTGTCAGTTAATGTATTTGTTCTGGTAAAATAAGGCTTTTTATTTACATTGCGATTTAGCTTTTTTTCTCATACAGTTAATGGTTTAAGTTGGGTTAGGCTACATCCTGGAGGTGAGCTGTGTGTTTTACTTTGGAAGCACGGAAATACAAGCCCCATATTTATCTAAATTAAATGTGACTACTGAGGTAGAGCATTGGCAAGGTTCTATAGTTGGCTTGATAAGAAGAGCTCGTTACTGAACAGCGCAACACAGGCTATATAAGAACACATGCTGTATAAGAACTGCAACAACTCAGTTCATGGTATCAATATTGCAGTTGGATTTTTTATGAGAAACCCAAGTTCCAGGGTCGGAAGCATGTACTAGAAGAAGGAGAGGCAGTGCTGGATCACCTTTGGGATCTCCCTGGCATGAAGCATCATCGAAGAAACCTCACAGTTGGTTCAGTCAAACATGTAACAAAGGTACAGACTTTTTACATATGCAAGTATATTATTAACATAGTTTCTGTTGGCTATGGTGATATGCTATTAGCAGTGGACAATGTGTATATGCTGCAGTTCTAATCTTAATGAAATTTGCTATGAATCGTTTTTTTCACTTTAAAGAGAAATTCTAGGGATTTTGCTATGCTAAATTTCCTTTTCTTTCTGAAGATAATAAGCAGATGGATTATCTTTATTTGTCACCACCTATACCTAACACAGTAAAGGTAAACCCTTTTAGAAATTTATCTCTCCAGTTAAATTAATTGGAATCAGTTCATTTTGTTTCTCAGAGAAGTGTTTGACTTCTGTGTCAGAAGTTAGTAATTGAGTTTCCAATCCCATTTGTACAGTGTAGACTCCAAAATTTATTGTTGCTCCCTCTACCACTTTGTGCCATCAGTAGGGTGGCTGTGTGGACAAGTGGTACACCTACAGCATCTGGCTCTGAGTACAGCCAGAAGTTTAAAAAGCACTTTGTTGAAAAGATGGGAATCAAATGCCTGAAACCAGCTATAATGCATCCATTGTTATTCAGTGAATGAGGAATATATTTACCAGATCTTGTGATTTAAGGAGACTTAGTGCTCTTGTTTAGCGTAACATTCCAGTTATTCACAGGGTAATGGTCCTGTACTGCAAGTGAATTGTCATTTGTATCACAATGTGGAGAGTTTTTCAGAAAAAGTGGGGTTTCTCTGCTCTCTTCTGGTATAGAGGTCACTTTAAAAGGGATAGCCTTTTGTCATCAGTACAGGGCATAATGTCAGAAATGCTTTTTCATTCTCTTACAAACTTAAATTCAGAAGAGGGTGGCTGAAGGCATCAGTAATGAACTTCACATCTATTTGAGCTAAACAAGTTAAAAGCATTTGACCAATATGGAATCTGAATATTGATCAGTAATGTGGAGGGCTGCTAAATAATTAAAGAAATGCCACAATAATATGTGGAACTATGGTCTGAAGCCAAGGGAAACTGGGAGTGTCTTGGGTATCAAAGAAAACCCTTGCATGGAAAAGACACTGTGGTGAGCTTTGTCATGCTTGCTAAAAGCCTTTGTAATGTAGCTGAGTAGTTTTGAGCCTTGTTTTTCTTCCAGTATGGGGTTCATTTGTATGGAACACATATGGAAAGCTTTGTTACAGTACACTAGTTCAGTAATCAACACCATTTCTCACGTAACTTAAACCTCTGTCAGGTATAGTTGACTGGGAGGACTTTACTGTTAATCCATAGGGCTGTATGGAGCTAGTGCGGATGTGGAAGTCAGGAAGCTGGGTTTTGTCCTATAAACCTTGATTTGTTAAAACATCCCTCTTTTTTCAGCTTGTACTTTAGTAGCCGCCATGGAACTGCTTTTAGAAGGCAGTTTGCCAAAGTGCTACCTTAATTATTCCTTGTGGAAAATATAGGCATTGTTTTTAACTGACAAATAGCTGATTTTTCAGGCAGCTCATGTGCTTGCAATTTGCAGGATCACATGTTTTACAGTCATTCCCTTTTTCATAGGGTGGGTAGCTCAGTGGCTTTTCCACTGCCTACTTGGGCCATATTGGCTGTGTGTCTGTGCTGTCTGACTTGTCTTCTGATTCTTCGAATGGCTTTTTATGGTGCTTGTTTAATGGCTGCTCAGATGCCTTGAATTAGCAGATTTGAAAATTGGCTAAGTATTTGAGAAGAAAATGGCTTGCCAGGAAGAGAAAACCAGATGTTTACTAAAGAAACTGTAGGAGGTACATTTAATATTATCTTTACTTTTTACTGGTGGATGCTAGTGAGCTGAGGAACAGTCTGCCAGTAGCTTTATGCTCTGATTTGGCTTCAAGCCTGCGCAAAAAGCAAAGATTGTGTTAGCTTTGTGGTTAGCTTGTAACTTGACTTACTGTGGATACGCATTAGATGTATGCATGTGTGTTTAATTTGAAGGAATTGAGAGAAGTAGGGGGGGGACATCCCAAAGGAACAGACTGTGCAACCAGTGAAGACCTATTTGAGGAGAGTCTGAACCTCTACTAAAGCAAGTCAGCATGAGCCTAGGCTAGCGAAATCTGCCTGCACACACAGATTCAATGCAGCTCCTGCAGCACAGTGTGTTGTCAGTTCTCTGGTCTATGCATATACTGGTCTTAAGGATTGACTTTCTCTACCTGATTCTAGAAGACCAGAAAGAGTTTTTAATGTTACTTTCCCAAAAACAAGGGCTGAGAAGAGCTGCTGACGTTTCCATTCTGGAGTCATCTCATAAACCACTATTTTGGAAGCTGACAGGAGATTTGAAACAGCAGTTTTATAATCGCTGTCTGCGAGATAGTTAGGCAGGGAATAACTGGATTCCTTGTGGACTCTCCTTAAGCAAAGTTCTTTTGTAATGGCAGTGCTCACAGTATTACATAAAGGGCATGTTTCAGTTGTGTGGTTTGCTAGGTGGAAAGTTATTAATTCAAGCAGGGAAGCTGACGTATCATAGGGACAAGCTGTGTATCAAAAGTAAGATGCATGTCTAGACTGTATTGAAAAACAGTTGCGTGGATACCAGAAGTAATTAAGCCTGGGTTTTAATAGACTCTACTGTCATCATTGTTTTCATATTTAGCTTAAGCAGCTGTACTGCAGTCATTCTTTGTCCTGGTGTTGACATAAAAGGCTACCTCATGTAAATAGACTATTTTGATCATTTCTGTCACCACAGCTTTCAGGTCCAAGGAAAAGACCTAACAGTGATGAAATTAACTAGCCCTGCTAGTTTGTAGGGCTGTGACCCTAGATCCAGAAGAACAATAAACAGACAAAACCACCTTGAGAGGGTTGAAGGCTTTAGGTCTGCTGCTTCTGATGGAGCTCTTGGTTGCACTGGAAGAATGTCATGCCATCAGAGAGAAATATTTCACACTAAGGTCTTGAGGGTCATCTTAACCCTCTTCCAAGGGAGCCTTAACTTTTCTGCTGAGCAGCATGTTACTGTTCTGCAAGTGTCTGTTCTCTATGAGCTAGCACGAGTATTCCCCATGCTTTTGTAAGCATCTCTGCTCCCAGAAGACCATGAGGGAAGCAGAGGCACTGCTGATGACTCTGTGGGAGGTAGGAGGAGAGTACCACAGAGTGAAGGAAGACAGAGTGTGGTGCCTGGAGGCTGTGACCTACCTGAGCATCTGCTGGTTTTGTATTAGCATTGGAAATGAACACAGATACCTAATCTGTTTGTTGTGCTTTTTGTTCTGTTTTTGCCTGACGTGTCAGTCAGATAATGAATATGAGTTTTGGCTGCATGTGATGGGGGTGACAGGGCCAGGGTGGTTATAGGGAAAAAACTTTCCAGTTTGGGATCTGGCCTGAAACACTGTGTTAATAGTTTTGCATGTGAGTATCTTATGTCAAAATCTTGACGCCTTGCAAATGAAAGGGATTCAGACTGAAGGATCTAGTTCTCAGCCTGAACACTGTCATATTTGTGTGGTTGTCATTTGGTTTCTGAAGATGGTAGCTTTATTAGGAGAGTTAAAGAAGCCTCTGCAAGTAATGATGCCTTATTAAATATGTTCAGACAAATATGAACATGCTAGGGCAAATATTTACCAAGCTAAAGCTCACATGCTTAAATTATATAAAGTAATGGCATCGTACTTCAGTGTACATCTGCAGATGCGTAGCATTCACCTCATACAGAAATCCTATATTTTACCTTTTTCTGCAGTCTGTGAATTAACATATGTAAATTGATCTCAGTATTTAAATCAAGATGTAGATTTGTGACTTTGTATTTTTCTAAGTTTTTTTAATGTACTTGCTGAAACATGTTATTACCTTTAAAAATATATATTTGAATAGCTTTTGATGACGACCTCAGCTTGTGTGGCACTTCATGAAAAGACATTGCGGTCTTAATCTAGTGCACATAAAAATACCATAAAAACGAGTATCTTTTTATGACTGTCAAAATCTGGCTTGAGAGAGATGGTGATAAACAGGAGAGATCTTAATGAGTGCTTGTGCTTTACCTACCCTTTGGAGAACTGCTGCATTCCTCATCTCTTGAGGTGGAGCCTGCCTCGTGAGCTTCCAAGTCAGGAGGGCAGACTTGAAAAGGAGAACACAGACTGGCTTTTCTGCAGACTTCAAATGAGGGGGGAAAAACCCAACCCACAAACAAAGGAAAACAGAAGAAATAAATCCAGCCTCCTACTGAGTTAAAATTAAACATACTGTCTCGTATTCTGTCTGAGCCCATAGGCAAAGATACTTTATTTTGCTACTTGTCTAGGCTTGTAGGTACTTTGCTTCAGAATTTATCTGAAACTATTAGGGTCTAAAGTCATAACTTGTGGAATTCTTATAGGTGCAACTTCTGGTTTTCTGTATCAAGCTTTATTGTTGGATTCATGGGTTTCAGCTATGTTACATATCAGATATTATTAGAAAAAAACACAAACTTCATCTATTTATGTGTGATTTAATAAGTACGTAGACATGTGAAACTGTTGGGAGATTTTCTGTTTTAAACTATTCTAGCAATATACTTAGAATTGAGGAATGTTGTTCCTTAGTGCTGTGCATAAAGCAGCATTGTATTAGAAAGTCTTTTTTCCTAGTTTTTCTGGGTTTGTTCATCTGAATCTGATATAGCAGTCTTTGTTCTAAAAACAAATGATGTGCATTGTTTGCAAGGTATAATACAGAGGAAACACAATTGTGCGTAAGGGAGGGTTGCCAAAACAGTATGCTGTGTTACTTCAGATCTTGTGGAAAGTGAAGTAATATCCTGAAGTCCATCTATTATAATTGCAGTATTAATTGCGAGCAGTTAAATAATTACTGAAAGAACTTTGCTAACTAGGAAGAGGTGTATTTCTAGGTGGGATGTTACTCCATCATTTGAAAGCTCCACACAATAACTATGTGAAAAAGGAGAGCATGAAGGTGGTGTCATGAGATGAGGTGCCCTAACTGTAAGAGCTTTTGTGCCCTATTGTTGAGTTTCTCTGCAAGCTCTTGTGTTCTTCTCTTCAGGGTCTGGAAGAAGCCACAGACCATGTCGGATCTCAGTCATGGACCCTGCCTGGGTCCTCAACAAATTCACTAACCACATGTTTCTCTGAGTGCACCCTCAGGGACAGCTTTTTATCCCTCTTCTCTAATGCAAGGGGCATCTTCCTCAAGACACATTTAGCATTTTCCAGATCTCTCTATGTTGTCCGAGTGCTTTGGTCTAATGTAAATAGGCATGTGTGTTGGAAGGGTAAGGGAAGTGATGCTTTGAAGTTATCACTGAGAACTGAAGGACTCCAGCTATAGCTGAGCAAGCTATAAGCACATGAGCTGCCTTTCACTGTAACAGGAAGACTTTTCTGTAGCACAGTGCTGAAGCAGGACCGTATAGAAGGTCCTCATTGATTCATGATGTGTTTGAATGAAGTATTAGTAATGCATTTTATATAAATTTTATGAAATCAGTTTGCTTCAATAGAATCCCTGCAAATTCTAGAGAAAACCATGCATTCAACAGGTTGTTCTCCAACACAGTATTGATCAGTAGAAAACCCTTGCTAAGATAACAGAGGTCACTCCATAGTAACAGGAAAATTGTTCAAGTGTCTACTTAACAAAACATTCATTTTCTGTTACTGATCTTTTTCTTTCTTTGTCTAAAATCATACAGATTTATTTAGCACGACAGAAAATTGAACTCTTATGGCTTGAAACCGCAGTAGGAGGCATACAGAACTTAATTAGCACTGAGGGAGGGAGGTGAGAATGTAGTAGACATTTCTAGGAAGTTTTAGTTGTACATGCATGTGGTGTGTGTATTATGGAAGCACTGCCTTTAAAAAACTTAAGATATTATATTCATGGTTCATCTATCAGGACATATTGTCAAGTCTTTACTTGGAGAGTATTTAAACTGAGCTTTGTTGGAAGTAGCCCAGCAGGCATAAATGCACAGTTCTTTGAAAGTTAGTGGGAACCGCAAATTTGCTTCCCTTAGGTTTTCTAAAAGTTCAAGTCTTCACTTAAAAGAAGACTAAAACCCATACATCGTCTGAAGCCTGGAGTGAAATTAGAAGGGTGAGAAAATGGGGAAAAAGAAGGAAGCATTACTGCTTGTTCTGCCATTACAATGGGGCAGACTGTAAGCGTGGATAAGACTTACCCTTTGATTTGTTTCCACAGGACTGTGGCGTTCCAGAGGTGGAGTTCTGCCTGGCAGCTGGTAGTACAGAGGGACTTCCTATCTGCATACAGGGTGCAGTTGCCAATTTAGAAGAACTGGATGTTGAGAAAAACCCTTCTATAAAAGTCAAATCAGGAGTGTGAGTACTGAATGGTTTCAGTAGCATTTTGCCAGCAGGTAGAAGAGCACCATCATGGGATGAAATTCGGTTGGTGACACAAACAGTATTTGGAGGATCTTGCTACAAATCAGTTAATGTACACTATATATTCTCAGCTCTATGCTTCAGCGTTGTGCTGCGTGGGCTCCCGGGAGTGGAACCAAAGTTTTGAAAGCATTTTCACTCTAGTTGCTGGCAGTTTTCTGTAATTCCATCGTTGAGTGGCTTTATATATAGAAGCAGCAGCTCAGCTATAATTAGCTGTTAGTTCATTGGAGAATAGATACTGTTTCCCTAGTCACCCACCCTGCTATTGCTATAACACTATGGCTGAATACCAGAAAATGAATACTGCATCATCCAAGCATTTCTCAAGCTACAGCCATATCCTGACTTTCTGAAGAGAGGTGATGCAGTATGATCCAGGCCCCTTGGTAACCCAGCATCTCCTGTATTGAGCAGAATATTCTGTTTCCTGGGTAAATGGCCAACACTTCACAGTTCCTGAAGTTTGGGAGTTCTGTGCCTCTTCTCATAAATGGTTTCAGAGTGACATTAGCAATTCTATTACAAAAGCATTGAGAAAGCCCTCCTTTCTACATTCTCACAATGTTTGTGAAGCTTGAGGTGGTGAAGGAACTATATAAACAGTCTTAGTTTTAGTAGAACTTGGTATAACTTGTAACTGCTTGTGTCTGTGTGTTAAGTTTTAAGAAAGTAATTTTCTATGTGGATCAATGGCTTTCCCTCCATTCCTTATTTAGTTGACTTAACCATGTGCCCAGCTTCTACGTTCAGCTTGCTGTTTGTTTTAAAACAGTCTGGAGGAGTCTCAGCATTTTGAATCTTAATGTCAAAGTTACAGTGGCCTGCTTTCCAAAGCAGTGTTTAAATCCTCCTATTTAGTAACTGAAAGAACTAAGTGAGATTCGTGTTAGAAGCCTTTTAATTCCTAATGTCACAGTCCTGGGTAAAATTGGATGTGCCTCATCTTTGGTACTGGCACTGGTTTTAAGTAGTGGTCACAGTGTACCAAACTGGCTTCTTAAAGTAAGTGAAAAAAATGAGTAATTTTCTTCTCTTTCATTTACGTTTAGCTTGGAATGAGAAAAAGTATTTGAGATCTTGTTAGCATTGATGTTGCCCATGTGTTTAAATATAGCTTTGTTTTGATGTGCTGGCAGTATCTAGAACACATTATCTAGCTCTTATGAGTACAGAAAGGAAAATTATTTTAATAAGATCTTTGTATTTGTAATTTATCTAATGAGATTAATAAGTCCTTTGTCCTTATTGTTATAGATGGCTTGCTTACTCAGACTTTAATTACAAGGGAGAGATGAAGGTCTTGGAAGAATGTGATTCATCATCTGAAATTCCTTCAGCAGATGTAAAATCTCTGCGTCCCTTAAAAATGGTGAGGCGTGCACTATTCCTTAATAAGTTGTGTGCCTTCCTTTTCCTATAGTTGCTTCCCTGAAGGTTGTGATCGAAATGCAGCTTGGGTTCTAATGTCCTTTCAGGGTTAATTCTTATCCATGTAACACTTGTCTCATGCCAAGGTGCATTTGCAGTGGTGTTGTGGCAGGGCAGTTACTATAGCTTGCTGGACTTCTGCATCTGCCCAAGTAGAACCATGTAGTCAGAGGGAATGACTGATTGCCTGGGAAACTGCTCCTGATGAGTGGAAATCAAATAATACAGAATTGAGAGGTTCTTAATTGTATTGCGGCCAACACCAGTTCATTAACTGAAAAGCCCTTTGGAGGCTGTTGATTGTTTTTTAATGGTACAGCTGGTGTCAGGTGAGGAGTTTATTGCATAGTAGTATTCCTGTGACCACACATTGCAGAAGGATCTTGGGAGGTGCAGTGAATCTTTTTGATAGACAGCATGTAGATCTAAATATGAGAGAGGTGTGGAAGGGTATAACAATTCTATTGTATGCATAGCAAACCTACAGAAAGAGGTTTTAAAAGCCACAATGGAGTAAGACTGAACAGCTGTCTTAGACAGTCACACGAGGTACGTATCTTGTTCCCTCACAGAACATCATTCACTAACATTTCCGGAGGAAATGCATTTGTTGCATTTGCTTTTTGACCACAGACATGAATATACCTGCCTATGTTTTCTCTCTCTTCTGGTGTTTGTAGTTACTTAGTGTTCTACCATCTGTTCTTAAGAAATTGAAATATATGCAACAAAGCTCTAAATTCTAATTTAAAAATTTGCTCAATATAAATTAGTTTAAAACACACAGTAAATATTTGCTTTAGATTGCCAATAGACAACAAAGGAATGCTTTTAAATTGCTTGCACTGCTGCAGGCTTGTCAATGCACTGATTTGTTTGTAGGACAGGTTTGTAGTGTTCGTGGCCTTTAGGAATTATCAGCGCGTTTGAACTAGTGTTTCATTTAGCCAGCCCTGAAAGTGGTGAGTATAATTACAAAGACTTTGTGCTGTGAAAGTACTGTAAGTGCTATAAAACACATGTCAAAGTATAATTTTAAGTTTTATATAAAAGCATTTATTTCCCCTTTTCTTCCCTCTCTTTTTTAGGGTGGACTAAAGGTACAAATGCCAATGAATGTCAAGGTAAGCACTGAAGATGTTGATAATAAAATGTGAGCATGCTACAAATACAAAACCTGTATGTAGGCTGTTTTCTTTTTGTTGGGTTTATAATGTTTGATTTAAGTATTCGTGTTTGCTGCTGAATTAAAAATCACTGATGCTGTGAAGTCCACTTTCTTACTGGTGTTTCATGAGTTGCAAAATAGCAATAGTCTGGTTTTCACAAAATAGGAGAATGTGAATTTGCTGAAGAATTGTGAAACTTACACAACACATGGCGAGTTTTCCTGACTGATACATCAGTCACTGATGGATGGGGATCAAGAGAGATCTTCCCATTGAGCATACCAGGTTTACAAAGAGGGAGGGGGGGGAGAACAGAACGGGGCAGGAATAGGACCCTTCCTTCCTATACTCAGTCCCAGTACAAGAATTGTGTGAGAGAACATGATCCTTCTGTGGTTTGTGCAGGAGAAAGCTAATCCAGAGTTACTGCTCCTTTTCCCTTCTTTTTCTTGTTCTCCACAAAAGCAATAATGCTTTAGGTAACTTTTAATTATACAAATGCATGCAAGACAGAGGCATTTTTCTAATAAATATTAATGCTGTTAATACCTGATGTGTGTGCTCAGCAGGTGAGGAGCCTTAAGAAGGAGTTAACTGCAGTCACCAAAATAATTTCAGCAAAGTACAGAGAATGACCTCTTGTCTGCTTGTAAAGGACTAAGCTCTGCTTGTCTAGCTGTGACCGTGTAGGATTCATTGAAGGCTAATATACACTGTCCAGGCACAGGATTACAGGATAGATTACAGTCGTATAGCTGCTGAGTACATTTATGTATGCAGACTTGTGTGAATAAGTACCCTTCTGTGGAGGTGTCTGCAAATAGCCTGACACTCCTATCTAAATCCAAATAGTATCTCTTCAGCTTCTAGGGCACTCAGGAATCAGAAGGGCTGAGGAATGCAACTCTGATTTTTCTTCCTAGTGATGGCTTGTTGGAGGTGTGGGGAAAAGATATCTTCCACACGCTGTAGCAGTGTACAGACCTAAACTTCAAATTACTCAAGGCATTGTTCAATATCATGTTTTCTAGATAATAATATATGAGAAAACCCACTTTGGAGGATGGTCCAAAGAGTTTTCAGAGAACATCAGTTCTGTCCCAGCTCTATTTGGTAATGAGGAGGAATTTGAGGAAATAGGATCAATACGTGTAGTTGGTGGAGTGTAAGTATATTTCACTTTTATATTGACTTACTTTCAACTGGAAAATCATAACTAAATGCCAAGAAGTGCAAAGTGGTGATTAAAATCACTAGGAAAATATTTCTAAAAACGTATATTTTCCTTTTGTCAGTTATCATCCTTAGATAAATTCACTTCTCTACTGCCTCAGTATTGCAGTATCATAAAGATTAGGATTAGGATTCAGAGAGCCACAGAGCCTACAGGTCCAGAGACACTGGGGCTATGAAATGTGTCTTAAATGAGTACGGCACTGCACCAGCATTGCTCCTTGCACACCTTTCTCATGTGGGATGCCTGTGGTGCTGAAGAAGTGAACCTCGGTTCCATGGTGCTGTTCAGGTTAGGGTTCAGGGTGCCAGAAAGCCAAAAGATGCACCGACATTGGAGCTGCAAATTTTATGCATAGGGTAATATGATGCTGCACCAGTATTGCTCTTTGGACACCTTTCTCATTGGCCACCTATAGTGCTGGGAACCTCAGCCTGAGCTCCAAGATGCTGTTCAGATGGGGTTCGTTCAGAGAGTGGCTATAAGGGAATATAGGAAGATAAAACTAAATGTGTGAGGTGTGAAGTCAGCGTTTACCACTTGGATGCCAATAAATTAATCCACTTTGTTTCTTAATGACAGTATTCCCACAGACCTGTAATTTATGTTGCTTTATACTTCTGATAGTCTGTACTTAATCTACCAAAAGGACCTTGGGTAGGTGTGGTTACTCTTCAATTAGACGTTTTAATGCCTCTGAAGTCTATAAACTGTTTTATTGTCTTAATGTTTTTCCTTTGCCACCTATTACATGTTATCTGGAGTTAAGAATCTACCCTTATTTTCTTGTGTTGAGGCCTCAGATTGGTTCTGTGTTGCCCTGCAACACACTCACAGAAAGGGCTGCGTAATGCCATCTGTTCACAAGGTAGACTCAGAGGCAGATATTGCCAGCTATTCCAGCAAGCTACCAACTCCACACATTATTCTTTCAGCCTTTCCTGAGACCCAGCAGGATAGATCTCCTTAAAGCGTGCAGCATGCTTGCTCCTGCCAAACAGCTTAGCAACAAAGTAGTTTTCAGTTTCTTCTTACTTTGGGGATTTCAGTATAAAGATTGGGTAACATACATCCTTTCAGGCTGTTGTCAGAATCTTACAAGCCTTAAATTCAAACTGAATTTAACTATGAATGTTCAGACAAGCTGTTCATAAATACATGATGTATTCGCTATCTGGGAAGCCTCAGATTATTAGAAGTCATCCTTCTGTCTGTTGTGGTGGCTTTTATTTTTCAATACTGCGGTAACTTAAACAGCTGAATTAATGTAAACCAAATGGTACTGAAAGTAAAGCAATCCCTGCCTGCCAAATTCCAGTGCCAACAGAATTTGTACAGCAGTTCTAATACTTGCAAGGGAACCGTAATGAAAGAGATGCTTACAGAAAGAAAGAGGGGGACCCCCTTTTTCAAACTGGAGTTTTCAGAGGTGATGTGTTAACACCTTCTTTTCATTGTGCCTTATCTGCTTGTTCAAAGTACTTCAAAAACTCCTGCTCAGTGCTAAAACATATTCCATACACAATACATTGTATATATTCAGTTCACTTTTCTATTCCTATATACATCTCTATGTTTAGGTTAGAACAAGAAACAATATTAACACATGATATTTTTTTCTGTTGAAACCATTAATTTTGTTGCCAGCTCCAGCAAGGGTGGAATCTCATGATTTATTAATACACTGGTTTTTATCATTAGTATTTGGTGGCTCACAGTGTTTTGGCCAGCCTCTGCATAGCAAATACTGTTACTGGGAGCATGGCTAACCAAGAGGAGGTACATGGAGAAGCATTGCACAAATAAACTGCTGTAGGAGAAGGAATCATGTGGTGGGGTTTTGATCCTCAAAGAACATATGATGGGTGCTATTGTGATTTCAGACAAGCATTGCTTTGTTTGCTGAGTCTGTGATACCCATTTCAGTGTTCTTAGGATGTTCTCTTCCCCTTTTGTTACAGAAAATCATGTGTGCAGTTGTTTTGCTTTTAGTTATTTCTCTTTTGTTGTGTGGTTTGCTGTAGATGGGTTGCCTATGATAAGGAACGTTACAAAGGCCATCAGTACTTGCTGGAGGAGGGGAATTATGAAGACAGATGCTCATGGGGGGGAACTGACAGTATCCTGTCTTTCCGGTTCCTTCAGGCTGTAAGTACTTCTATGAATTTCACACAAATTATGCACAATTCTACACATAAAGAGGATGGTTATGCTTTGTATACGGTATGGCTGTCTTGGGTTTAGGTTATTCCATCTTTTGCCCAAGTTCGTTCTCATTCTTTTCCTACTTCATGAAATCTGGACTGTGCTGTATACGTTGCAAAGCAGAAGCAGGTTCTAAATACCCTTTATAAAGTTCATACAAAGAAAGTATCGTGCAGAATTCCTTGTCTACCTGCCAGCTTTTCCAGGTATCTCACTTCTGCCTTTCAAGATATTTGTATCTCTAGAACAGAATATTCTTTAAAGTTGAATGTGCAGAAGTGTAGAGTTTAGCTCCTTATTAAAATAACAATAGCTTTTCAACGAAGCAGCTGTTGCAAGCCTCAGAACAGCATTACTCTGTCTCTGTGATTTTTGGGCCAGGAAATTTTGGCAGCAAACATAATGATGGTGACAAAATCCCTGCTACTAAAATGTGCTTAGTGGGGGCAAAGATGAAATAACAAAAACTGCATCAGATTCCAGTATAGGAAACAAAGTTAGACTTTACAGTGATGGTGAAACATTGGATTAGAACTTCTTTATAATTTCCTTTGATTTGGGTTTTTTTTTGTTTGCTTGGGGGTTTGAGGGAGTTGTTTCTTTTTTTCATTGCAGTTGAAACTCTGAGAGCTTTAAATGCAGCTGATATTTATATTGTTCACCCTGAGATTATTCAGTCTTTTATACTCAAGTTACTCATCTCCTCATCTGAGCAGATGTGATATTCCTGAGCCAGGAACTTTGTGAAGTTTGAAGACAGGCATTCAGAGCAAGCTTGCTCTCTCAACAGTCAGTAGTAAAAAAGGGGGGGAAGTTACCGTGAACCCAGAAAGGCCATGCTTAAATTCACAATTTGCCATTTTGATTTTAGTGAAAGGCACCTAGTAAAAGCTGCATTTATAATCAAAACCTATCATGTAACTTAAAAGGAAGATAGAGTAAGCTGAGTGGAGGTAAAATGGCCATCCCTAAATAACTCATTTTTGAGTTTCTGAAACCGGCCGAAGTTTTCTCTAACTCCTCATTTTAAATGTGCAGAATTCTTGACTAATCTTAGTTTGTCTTTCTTTTCAAGCTGCACATAGGATACTCGGAACAGCTTCAATGGATCTTTTTAGATCTTTTTCTTGGCAGAGGACATAATTACAAGCTTAGAATTGTGCACCAGCCTAGTAGGGTGGCCTGCACATGCATTTAATTTGACTTGTGCCTAGAACAGTCAAGAATCTCAAGTCATTGGCATCTTAAAGCCATGTGTCATTCATATGTGTATATCATCATGTGCCATTTAAATTGTCATGTAAATATACATCAATATGTACGTATTGATAATAACAGTCTTAGGTAATGCTTCTTCTTAAACTGTACCTTAACTAAAGGCAATGAGCTGTTTGCCAGTAAAATTACTAATGGCACTGACATTTTGCTGTTCAGCTTGACCAACAACAGATCGACTGCCTCTCTGACATGCAGAACATAGGTCGATGTTCAGGCTTGTCATGTTTCCTTAGTGACTTTGTATAGATACTTAAGGTCAGGATATTAAAAATGCTTTAGTAACAAACTGTTGTTTTCAGGAGGATCTGGCCAGAAATCCAAAACTACTGCTGTGTGCTTAAGGTTTCTCTGCACAGCAAATCATAGAGTCTCAGAATGGTCAGGGTTGGAAAGGACCTTAAGGCCATCCAGTTCCACCCCCCCTGCCTTGGGCAGGGATGCCTGACCCTAGACCATGTCACCCAAGGCTCTGTCCATCCTGGTCTTGAACACTGCCAGGGATGGAGCATTTACCACTTACTTTGGCAACCTGTTCCAGCACCTCACCACCCTAGCTCTTCTCTGTTACCTCAGAAATTCTGTCAGGAGAAATGTGGTAAAGGTTATGATGGTCTCAGACTCCACAGAGGTGTTCCCAGCTACCAGATTTTTATTGTTCTTCCCTAGAACTTCTAGTTTAGTCGGATGAACTCAGGACTTTCTATAGAAGAGTAAGGCTTTGGGGAATGTAGCCAAGTTGCATTATTCATGGTCAGCTCAGGTAAGGAATGGGGCTGGTTCTTTATAGGTACTCGCTGGTGTGGTGTTATATGTGGGCCTATCTAGCTAGGCTTTTTTCTTTTTTTCTCAGGCATGCCACCAGGTGATCTTGACTGTTGGCTTTAAAGCCAGCCTAGACCTGGCTTACATGGCATGAAGCTGAAAGTAATGAGCCTGTGTACCTGAGTCAGGTCTAGGCAGAGTCAGATCAAATGTCTTTGTGTTGTGCTCCCAAAGCAGGGAGTGTGGTACAGAAGTATGTAAATGGCTCTGCAGAGAGCCAGGCTGGCTACGACGTGCCTCATTAGCCTGTGTCAGTAGCAGCTCTGTTAATGTGGCTTAGTACTATGCAAAGCTATTCAGATGTTTCTACGCCATGATGTTCAACATGACAGGTTCCACCAGAGCTTATTAGTGCTAGCAAAATCGAACCCATGTTTCTGTTCAGATACCAGTGGCTACAGTTGAGCCAAGGCATGAATATAATTTCTTGACGAATCGGAAAGGTTAGACATCTCACACAACAGAGGGGACTGTTGCAAGGCATCCCTTCCCATTCCATACTGCAAGAGCTTTCAGGTTTTGTCTGTCTTCAGTATTTCTGCTGTGAACACTCATAGGATCATCTAGGTTGGGAATGACCTGTCAGGTAATTGAGTCCAACTGTAAACCTAACACTGCCAAGTCCACCACTAAACCATGTCCCTAACCACCACATCTGTATGTCTTTCAAATACCCTCAGTTGTGATGACTCCACCACTTCCCTTGGGCAGCCTGTTCCAATGCCTGAAAACCCTTTCAGTGAAGAAATTTTTCCTAATATCCAATCTAAACCTCCCCTGGCACAACTTGAGGCCGTTTCTTCCTGTCCTGTTGCTTGTTACTTGGGAGAAGATGCCAGTAACCCCTTTGCTACAACCTCCTGTCAGGCAACTGTAGAGAGCCATAAGGTCCCCCCTGAGCCTCCTCCAGACTAAACAACTCCAGTTCCCTCAGCTGCATCTCATAAGACTTGTGCTCTAGACCCTTCCACTGGCATTGTTGCTCTTCTTTGGACACACTCCAGCACCTCAATGTCCTTCCAGTCTCTAATGCTATGATTTGAGGAGTGTTTTGAAAGCAGAGATACAAAGGTCTTGCGGAATTGTGTTCTCCAAAGTACTGCCAACTCTGCTGTCAGTATCTGTATTGGACACACTGGAGTCAAACGCAGGGCTTGTTCCTGATGGCAGACAGCAGTTTGTGCTGTTTTGGGGGACAGTTGCATTTGCTTTACCAGTGTCACGTGAGAAAATCTGTGAGGCTGGGGTTTGCCTGTGGCTGTTGTGATCAGGGAAGGAGCAACATTTGAGTCTCTTTCAGTGGAGCAAAGTGTATTTCCTTTGGAGCTTTCTCACTAACGTTTCCAAGGGTAAAATGAATTGCCTCGCACTGAAAGTCTATTTTTAAGTTCTTCTCCTGTTGCTTATTGTAAGAGAAAATTTAGGGAGAATAAATGATGGTCGAATTTAAAACGTGTATTAAGTGCAATTACAATTGTAGGTTTATTTCAGTATTTTAAGTTTAGTCAAAGAAATTGTGTGTAGATTTGATCTAAATGGCTTTTCAGGAGCTCTTGTAAATCCTTCACTTTATGACTTAAGAGTAGCTGGTTTTCTTTCTTCCCCACTCTTCCCCTTCTCCTTTTTGTATCTAAGAAGTAGCCTAAAGCTGCAGTGGTTCATGATTATTCTGCCTGAGCTGTCACTTTAATTTCTGGTGTATACATGAAGTAATTGCAGCTTTTTAAATAGATGAAAGGAGGGGGTGGTCAGTATAATAGGAAGATCAGGTTTACCAAAGAATTTGTTCTGTCACTCTTTCCTGTAAGCAATGCAGAGAAGTAGAGCCACATCAAGTGTTCATTCTAAAATAGGTTTTCATTATTAATTGTGATTGAATGCTGTACAAAAGCATAGTATCCTCTATAGAGCTTGTTTGATGAACTGACCAAATGAATCTGGCTGCAAGCTTGGCTTGTAAGTCTTTGCTTTCTCAGCGTAGCCTTCACCTTACTGCTTTCTTTTTGGTGTCTTGTGCTACAGCAGCAAGGATTTAGTGTAATAATTCCCATGATGGTGTCCTCATACATTTGTAAATCTGTGTCAGATCCTTTATTTGCTTAATCCTTTTCCCTTGCTTGCAAGACCTATTTATTTTCAATTTGCTACATTGCTGAGTATTTCAGAAGCACTGAAACTGATTTAAGTTCATGCTTTTTGATCAAAGTTGAAGGAATTTAGTGGATGAATTGTTGTTTTCTGTTTTCTCAAGCAGTGACTGAATTTTGTGCCTAAAATTGCTAAGTAGTTAAAAAGCTGGAGATTTGAAACCCAAATTCAGATAATCCAGAGCTGTGCAAGTAACCTGGTTAAGTAACTATGCAAGCTGAAAGTATAAAGCAGTGTCACATGGTTATACAAGAGAGAATGTGACAGTGTCATGTAGGATTTATTTTATAGCTGCAGCGATTAATCATACAGTGGATGTATCCAAACACTACAAACCTCTTGTGCTGGAAAAGTGATCTTTCCCAGTCTTTGTCTTCATGATTGTTGCCTTATTGTTGAAAGGGATGAGGAAGGAGAGCTTAAAGTAGTAGACTGTAGTCATGGTGATGCTTGGAGTGGTCATTTGTAAAGCCGTTGGAAGATCAATGCTAAATCCCCAACCCTGAGTCTTCTCTTTCCCACACAGCCATCACTGCACTCTCAGTCATCCTTGTAGAGGAGGGATGGTGCTCATGGGCAGTAGGTTCTTTTTCTCCACCATGGAAACCAGTGAAGCCCATATCAGATTGTCAGGCTTCCAGCTAGACACTTCAACACCAACATATCCCATAAGGATCCCCACAGGGGACCTGAGTCCCCTCACTACTTTATAACATGCTCTCTTTCAGGCATCAACTCATTTCCAAAATGTTTTATGCTGTGAAGTGTCACTGAGCTGTGACAGCCTGTCTGTTAACTCTCTTCTGCCTCTTAGGATTTCATAGAGTCATCAGTGGCACTTTTTCAGTCTGATGATGAAGATGGGAAAGCATTCGACATTGTCAATGAAGAAATCCCTGATTTGGAGCAGGCTGGATTTGGCTCAGAGACGAGGTCAATTCTTGTGAGAAGTGGAGTGTAAGTCTACTGAAATACATGGATGGAGCTATTGAGTATTTTTGTGCACAGTTGTGTTTGGGTTCAGAAATACATTTCACATGGTGCAGGTGGTAAACATTTAGGGGAGAGCAATGTTTCTTTCCGTTTCCTTGGTAAATGGAAGAAAATAATAATCTTAGGTTTTGTCTAAGTCTCGTGCCTACACCTTCATTTGGATCTGGGCATTTTTGTTAGTACAGAAGGGTTGTGATGTCCCTTCAGTGGTATCACAGACTGTAGTTTCATGATAGAGGAGGTTTGGTAGTAATACAGAAAAGGGTTTTTAGGTATGTTAAGAACTGGGATACAGAAAGGATGAGCTATGACTTACTTGTAATAAAGGCTTTTTAGAGAACAATTTGAACTTAAGGCAGGGGATTGAACTAACACGTGTGGTAGAGTACCTGGTTCAAGCTGATACAGCCTACAGGATGGACTTGGCTGACTTGTTTTGTGCATATGTGGATTCCAGGAAGAAAATAGACTGCACCATTGCAATAAATAAGGGAGATAAATTATACCACCTGCAGTGTCTGCTGACAGAGAGAGGCAGTACTAACTGGTGGGGCAAGGACAAGACTTAAAAGAATTAGAAGCCTAAAAAATAGTACGGGAGAACTTGAATACTTGTGATGAAATAACAGCCCTGATAGGGCAGATTCTGCAGAAATTCACATAAAAGATAAGCAGAGGAGCTACCAACTCTTTAGGAATGATGGAGTAGGCCATTAGAGGCAAGGAAGTGGTATTGTACATGAAGAATGGTATCAAGTGTTAAAACATGAAACACATTATGGGAAAAGAGCACTGTGGAATCATATGGGTGGAAATTCCAGACCTTAATAGTAATGTTAAAAATGCAGTATTAAGATTGTCCTGCCTACCCTGCTGCTGATGGTTATAGGGATCAGCAACTGTTAAGCAGCACTATAAAAGACTCAAACTCAAGGACAAGTAGCAATAATAAGTGTCATGGTTTAAGCCCAGCCAGTAACTATGTTTGTGAAAGTAGTGTTTGCAAAGTAAAAGCAGAAAATCAAGTGTGTGATACTTATATGCTTCTCTTTGGGTTTAGCATTGCACAGTTTGTGAGATTGGTTTAGTAAGGAAACTCCAAAGAAAATTGTTCTATTTAACTCATTAGTTTCATCAAACTATGTAGAAAAATGTGATGTTTTCAGTTTTATTGTTGTCTCATTTTCCAGGTGGGTTGCATATCAGCAAAAACACTTCTGTGGCGAACAGTATGTGTTGGAGAAAGGAAAATACAAGTGTTTCTTTGACTGGGGAGGATCTAGTAAAATCATCATGTCAATTCGACCTATTAAGCTGGTGAGTTACTGAAACTTATTAAGGGAGAAATTTAAGTAAGACCCTTAGAGTTCAGAGTGTACAGTAATGTGGCCTGTGCTGTTTAATCAATTTGTTGACTTGGAAACAATTTTTATGTGAATGCCATAAAGTGTCTGTTCAGGACGGAGACCGAAATGGACACTTTGGATCTTTCTACCTGTTGAGAAGAATTATCAGGGAAACTTCGTAAGAACTTCCCTTTGTCAGAGTTCACTCATGGAAAGAGCAGCGTGGCCTGAAAGACTTAATTTGCCTCAAAACATAGTAATTTATAATGCCTTTATATCCACTATCAATGGATACAAAAATACTTGAGAGTTTACCTGACCCCATATGTTGTTGTGTAGTAGAGGTCGGACTTCCTTTTTTCAGTATTTATGCTAGAATATTTGTGATACATACAGGAAATAAAGACAGGAAACACTTTTAATCCATTATTAAATCTAAGGGAGCGCGACTTGTCCAAATAGAGTAGTGCCAGAACTTCAAAACCCTGATGCAAAGCAAAGACAATTCTCAATAGTAAGTATATAAGAAGTGATAGAATTACACTGAAAATAGGGAAAGAACTTTTAATCTTATTTTCAAGAGCACATGTTGAAAAAAGTCTCAGTCTTCTGTTGTTTTTAATTGCCTTTTTTTCAAGAAATAGACTCAAAAATAAATGCAGAGATACTTACATGGGTTTTAATCCATGTTGTGTGAACTGATGAGTGGTGATGCGAGTCCTTTGTGTGAATGGCACTGAGCAGTCAGGCAGGTAGTCATGAGCTTGCAGGCAGCTGATGGCCAAGACCTGGGAAGAGAATTGTGCTGAGAGCTTGGGAAGTGTTTTTCTCTGTACTCGAGTTGATAGTTTACACATTTCAGGAACTTGATTTGGCTTCTAGGAAACAAATGGCAATTAATTCAGTTTATTTATATGTGTGTGTATATGTTTATTATTGCAGGAACCGCTTGGAATGAATGAGCCTCCACATTTGGTATGTTGACGTTGTATAACAGTCTCTAGTATTAAACTGTAGTTAATAATTAAATACAGGTAATCGTGAATGTCTCGCTTCATTACTTCAGATGGTATCTTAGTATGACCATTTTCACACAGCAGACCATTGATGGAGGAAACTGGTAGATGCACAACAGTTAAGTTTGCTAACATTCTACTGTTTGCTTTATTCCAAATCATACCTTTTAGTATTAAGTCCTCAAAAATACAAGCAGTTCAGTAGGTTTTGAGTGACTTTGGATGGGTCTCTAGCTTTTAATTCTCTCTTTTCCTTCCTTTTCCTGGTAACTCGCTATCACATGCATGTGGCATGTTTTCTTTCCATTACTTTGCGTTGTATCTGGCTTGTCACAGTCTTGTTCATGTATGAAGTGAAGTAGAAAGTATAAACTGCAGAAAATTGAACTGCACTCTTCACCCCTGCATATGAATCCGCAGGGGAAGCTGTGGGTTTTAGTCTCATTTGCTGATCGCTCTGCTTGTCATAGTCTCCCAAGGATGTGTAGCTACTCCTTAAGGAATAAGCATCACTCACTCCATGCTTCCTATCTCCTCACAGTAACATGTAACCTTAATTGAACACATCCTTGTTATAATCAATGTGTGATAAATCTCTTTTATGATAGGTTCTGACAATTTCCCTGCAAATTGTGTCTACTTTGGTGACAACTTATAAAAAGAAAGCAGTCTCTATAATTCACTTTTAGTCTTAAGAACAAGTTAGCTTAAAGTTTTACACTTCTGGTCCTTATCTTACAAGGTCAGATTCCAGTAATGTACCTTTGTGATGTCTTTCTAAAACAAAAACCTGCTCTAAGTGTTTGTACTCATCCCCAAGTGTGGTCTGTGTCTCCTGCAACATTCTATCCCAACAGAGCTCTCCTCCATTCCTGCTTTAGTTATTTGGTTTCTCTTTTTCTGCCCTGGAGCATGCTGCTGGCCTGGGTGATGATCTGTGGTTGCATTGCTCTCCCTATGACATGCTTTTTGCTCACTGTGACATGCTTTAGATTAAGCACATTTGAACAACTTCAAGAAACATGCGTTTCAGGCAAAAGAGACTTTGGAGCTCAGTGGTTAACTGTCAGAAAACCGAAGTGTTTTGTCATCTGAACCCAGTTTTGCTCTTTCTTGCTTGGATAGGTGTAATAGCTGTAAGTGCATGGGAAATACATGCATTGTGTTACTTAGCAGGTGGACCACACCCTGCTTTTTCTTCATGTATTCTGGTTCTACCATTTCATGATTAACCCAGGACTACAGGAAATGTTTCCTGTCTGAGGACATAATTGGGGTATTATTTTAGTCTTAAACACTTACTTCCTGCCAGACCTATTCATATGGCAGTTTGTGGCCAAATCCAAAGACTTGCGACTACGTTCACAGTAGGGCCTTGGTAAATGATGCCACATAAAGTAACCGACTCAGAGGAGACCAGTGGGATCCAAACAGTTGAAGGTAGTTTTCTCTCCATCTTCAAGGATTCTGTTTTTTTGAGGATCTTCCAAAACCTGTTCGAGTGCTTCAGTTCAGTTTTGCAGACCTTTAAGATAAATTCAAACCTGTGAAGCTTCAGTAAATTGTGCTTTACAGTCTTTATTTCCAGCAATGCATAAGGGAAAAAAAAACATCCCTTTGTGTGCGTATGCACAATCACCTTTAAACGCTGACATGTACTAGATAGTGTTTTGTCGTTTGTGTCCACCATGTGGAAAAAATACTGTTCTGATTTATCACAATCCTGCTTTTCCCAGGGTTCCGCCCCAAAGCTAGAGGAGGAACATCATTCATATTGCTACAGTTCTTTTAGGCAGGGAGTTGTTTTGAGTAAGTTCTAATGGGAAAACATTTGATTACAAAGGATAAGTAAAGGGCGGTCTTTTGGCTAAGTATGAGGACTTTTCCATTCTGAGTAAAATAGAAGTCTCTTAGGTTGGAACTTCAAATCAGGGTGTGTATGATCTGGCAAATCCTTAAGCATCCAAATGCTTGACCTTTGTATAAGCCATGTACTGGTTATTTTGAAGGGTGTACCTTCTCCCACCTTTAATAATCGTAGTTGTGAGCTAAGGGAACTGTTGTCACTGTCTGTGTGTCTTTTTTTCACTTCACTTTTCAGAAACTGAAAAGCAACTGAATTCTCTTAAATCTTTTGGTAACTCCCCTGACCTTTTCCTCCTACCCTATAAGCAAAGTATGTATCATGTAAGAATGCCTGAAATCACCAATTCTGTAAAGCCATTCATTTTATTTACTAAAACTTGGGTTTGCCCAGTAAGAACAAAGCCTCTTTCAATCGCAGCTGACTTGTACAGATAATTCAGGAAGCTGGGGTAATTGCTGTGATAAGTTGCATTTGTATTTAACATTCTGTCCATTGGCTTTTTAGGAAGCGAAACCTTGTATGGTAATGTAAAATCCTGACAAAGTGCTCATAGCTGCAGTTTGAGACTAATTCCTTGGAGGTGTTTAGGAAATGTGTAAACATGGTGCTTAGGGACATGGTTTAGGGATGGACTAGGCATTGTTAGGTTTACAGTTGGAATAGCTCTTAAGTGTCTTTTCCAACATAAATGATTTTATGATGCGGTGTTTTCACAGAGGAATCAGAACTTCACCCCAGCTTTTGTAAAATAAAGACCATCATTCATGATTATACGTATTCTGTATAAAAATGAGTTGCAGATCTTTTTAAAAGCCTTGCTAAGCACACTGCCAATGAAGAAAGACTGTGTGCATGTGTGTATGTATATATACAAACACCTTTATAGAGTTTTGAGATAAGTGGGCAGAAAAAAATATGTAATTACAGCTTAAATAGCTGCTTTCTGACATGGCAGTGCAGTTACATTTACAGAAAAACCAGACCTTATTCATCATATTGTAGCCGATTGTGTTCTCTAAATTGCAGTTACAGCATGTGAGGCCAGGTTAATCCTTTCGTGTTCTTTCTAACAGGAAACATATTTATTTCTGTTAAAAACATGCACTGAGTTTTTCCATAACGCCATTCGCCGATATTTGTGTTTGGCCTTCTTGCTCTGTCCTGGCAAAAGCGTTTGATTTCTTTGGCAGGAAGCTAGGCCAATTTGGGGCATGAAGGGGGAAGTAGCTCTTGCAACAGCCATCGTGCTTTTCTTCCATTACAGACTATGAGCTGTTCTTTTGATGCAGTTAAAGTTTTAATTCTTTTCCAGCCTTTCTTTCAGGCTTTAAAGTGAAATTCAGTCACAGGGTGGCAGCCCAAGGTAACTTTGCTATACATCATAGGTTATAGCATATTACTTTGTTCTCCTTTTTTTCCTCTATTCTTTTACTTCAACTCTTTAAACCTTGTTGCTGTTCAGGCTGCATCTTACCAGCAGAGTGTAGTTCAGTGTGGCTTGAAGTTCTTCACTGCAACATGTGTAAAACCAGCTTAGCTTGCCTTCAGAAGGTCATGGTGCATCTCAAAGGCTGTACCCAGTTCCCCCAAAAGTTCTGCTAGTCTTAAATGAGAAACTACCTGTGATCACTGTAGTCACGGAAGATTTCGAGGCACTTTGTCAGCAGTACTCCTTTATCTTTTGACCAACACTTCCCCATCCTGTTTTGATGACTAGATTGTTGAGCTGTAGCAAGAGTTAACTGAATTGCAGTTCAGGGGTACTTTGGATGGAAGATAACTTTGTTCATTCTTAGACTTCTCTTTTTCTCTGGGCCCTCACCTGCTGCAGTTGAACTTAGGCATGGTACCTCCTGCCTTAGCATCACTGGGAAGCATCCTGTACTGGGCCTGGAGATCATAAAACACTTCATCTTTCTCAAAATAAAGCAGCTGTAGAAACATAGAAGATGCCTTTAATGAGAATTCAGTCTATTTATTGTATCTTTGTGAATTGAATGGGTACTTCTCATAGTCCCTGCTCGTTGCAGGGGGGTTGGACTTAGATGATCCCTTCCAATCCAAACGATTCTATAATTGATTCTCTAAGAGCACAGCTATCTCTGTTTACATTAATGATAATGCATTTGTTTTCCTTCTAGTCATTGGTTTTGTTTTGTTTTGTTCTTGTAGCTCAAAGCTTTCAGTAATACACATTTCCAAGGAGCATGTATAGATTTCACAGCAGAAGTTTCTGATTTTACATCATTCATACCATGTTCTTTTAAGGTTCTTCGGGGATGGTAAGTGTTGTTTTACATGCCACCATTTTAAGTAATAGGAAAATTGGCTTTTTTAACCATTACTGAATTTCAGACACCTGCAAATGCGTAACACATGCCCATCATATTCCATCATGTATTAGACCCTTTGTCTTGCAGTGCATCTCAGTAACTGTTGTCCTGTCATTGCTTTGGGTAGCGCGCATTTTCCTTTCCCTGTGGGAAGTTTGCACAGTTACTGTAATTCTTCTTTTTTTTAACTCCAGTTAGAATTTATTCCAGATTTTGGAAACTTGGTGCAGAAGAACTGTCTGCATTCCACTTGCGTCGCTTGACTCTGGAACTGAGATTTCTGTACTGCACCGTCTGATTTTCCTCTTGTGGTTGCTTTGTCCCATAGCCTTTCAAGTCACATTACTTTTAAGCTTAACAAGAACAAACATTTTTTATTCCTTATTTCCTTAGCAAACATTAAATCTTGAAAGAAACTTAATAAGCAGCTGATCTCTTCTGTTACATTATTCTTGCAGTTGGCTCCTGTATTACCAAGGGGAAACCACTGACAATCACTGTGTGCTGGAAGAAGGCCTCTATGTTGACCTCAGTTCCTGTGGCTGCCCGACTGCTACAATCAAATCCCTCAAGCCTATTCAATATGTAAGGATATGTATATGCAAAAAAAATCCAGCCTTTTGGAACTCTTTTCCTAGTCAGATGTCTGAAGCAAGTGCTTGTGCTAAACAAATTCTAATTGAGGGAACAGTGAAGTTTGGTTTCTTGGCTTAGGAACAAGCCAGGCTGCATGTATGCATGTACGTGGTCACTTGTAGGGACAGACTTTTGGGTGTTCTGGGCTCAGAGTTGCTCTCTTTTGTCCAAGTTGCATTGGTTGGCATTTTCCTGACTGGTCTTGTGGTCAGTTGACTCTGACTGGGTGCCAGATGCCCACCAAAGCCACTCTTATCACTACCACTTCTCAGCTGGACAGGGGAGAGAAAATACAATGAAAGGCTCATAGACTGAGGTAAGGACAGGGAGAGATCACTCACTGGTTACCATCATGGGCAAAACAGACTCAACTTGGTGGGAAATTAATTTATTATGAATCAGATCAGAGCAGAGTAATGAGAAATAAAATGGAATCTTAAAAACGCCTTCCACCTCTTCCTTCTTCCCAAGCTTAACTTTGCTCCCACTGTTCTCTACCTACTCTTACATCGTTGGCACAATGGGATGGGGAATGGGACTTGTGGTCAGTTCATCACAGCAACAAAACCAGATGCTAGAAGCCATGGGCTTTGAGAGCTGGTCTTCTCCCTAGTTACATAGATACAGTGACTGCAGTCTAGCTGTAACTTCCCACCTGCTGAGAGCCTGGTTTGCAGATTAAAGCTCTCCTTTTCACGTTAGGCTTTTGGACTGTGTTAAATCAGAGGGAAGTTTTGACATGAAGTGGTATGTGTCACTCTAATCCCCCAGCCTGTCACCTCACAGGGAAGTTACTATGCAGTTTGGCGTAGTAAGAAGCTACTGGCAGCCCTTGATTACCAAAGGCCAAGCCCTGGGAGAAGTGTGTTTGGCAGGCTGAGTGTGGGAAGCTTACACACATCTTCCTGTACTTTGTAAATGCCTTGCACCTCATAGTTCAGTTCTCTCTGCAAATAGGCCTTGTATTTCACAAAACAAAGGTACTAAACAGCATAAAGTGCTATTGAACCACACCTGTTTTACAAATAGAAATGCCCTCATCAGCTCCTAACACATTGTGTGTGCAGATAGCCCAGGACAGCACTCGGAGGTGTTGTGTAGTACAGACGTGATGTTAAGCACGCAGCCCTAAGTTTCGTCAGTGGTCAGAAACAGCCGTAGTTAATTCTGTGCATTGTCCACAGTACACTGTTCTTGGAACAGAGCCCTTTTATTGCAAGATATTTTTGTTAGCTCATTCAAGAGAACAGCAGACATATTCCCAAGTGGAATTGTTGTATAGCTTTGTTGAATTCAGTTGTGACATCAGGTTCATTATTCAGTTTTAAATACTAGCCCAAGCTCAGGCCTAAGGTGTGTATCTCAATAGCTTATGTGTGAGAGGAAGAATGTTTAACCCTGACACCAAGCCCTGAATGTGCATTGTCCCTGCTTTCCTTTAGCAGAGATGTATTTACTGTAAGTGTGACTGTTGGAAGGACTCTCACGCTGGGGGGGAGCCATGTATTGCTTCAGTGTGTGAGGTTTCTGCTTCCCAGATGCTGACTGCAAGTAGAGGCCCATGTGTGGCACTGGCAGAGGGGAAACAAAATGCACTTTCAGCAATACAAAGGACTCCTAAGGCTTGCTCATTACCAGCCTTTGAAGACGGTCCAAGTCTGTTGACCGGTGTAGGTGTGGTCCAGCTGTATCTTGAAGAAGTAGATTGTTTCAGCCAGTCCTTTGGGATGGGAGAACAAATCTGTTGGAGGAAATGGGGACATGGGATCTGGGTATTCCCTTCCTAATTTGCCTGATTGTAGTGATAACTAACGATGTGTTACAGTTGATACTGTACATCTGAGTGAAGTCCCAACTCTGGGCCTCTTCAGGATATATGTAAGAATACAGATGATTTGTGTGGGACTAACTCCAGAGTAGCTGTGAAACATAGCAGTCAGCACAGGCCACTGACGCATGTGGGGTGTGCAGCTTGGCTGAGCATCCGCATTGAGTTCCACATCTTCCTCTGAATCAAGACATCCTTTCTGTTCCAGTAACTAAAAGGAACATCCAGCTTTTTTTTGCCATTGCATGCAGCAGTACCTTCAGTGTAACTTTCTGAGTTTTCACTTCAGATCCGTTACAGTTTTGAGGGGCTGCTTGGATGTTGTCAGCTGCCACAGGATTCCTGGGCTCTGCATTTTGAAGTGAGAATTTGGGAATTAAACATTACATACTTGTGGTACTCCATGGCATGGCTGTGCTGTTGGCACAGTTTGGCAGGTGTGTAAGGAGAGCGGGTGTTCCCTTATTCCTAGGAACCTCTTTCCTATCTTGGCTCATTATCTGAGATGTATAATACTTCAACTAAATCTTAAGGAGGCCTTACCTGTATTTTTAACACTGCTGGTCCACTCAAAATGGACTATTTTCTCCTTCTGGGGAGTGTTCAGGAAAAGCTGTGCATTAATACGAGGATACAAAGAAGAAACAAAGCATATTTGTGTCGTGATAATGAGAAAGTCACGTCCTTTGGTTTTGGTATTCTGGGAGGGAAAATAGTGTTGTAATATCCATGTACTTAATTGAGATTGCATATTGTGTTACAAGGCGCCTTCCCTTCTGGAAAGGGGGATACTTCTGAAAAAAAACAGTCTTATTCATATACAATTTTATGTGGAAAATATGCTAAAACATGGCTGTCACAGGAATGCCTGTCTTTACGTGAACAGGTAGCGACGCACTTTGGAAGCCCACTTAACATTAGAAGGGTACACGTGTATTTAGTAGTGGTAGGAGGAACACTGGACTGAATGTAGGCTGCTTCTTACTGTTAATAACACTTCTGCAGGCAGGCAGAAGCATAGCACAGGTTAAGGGTCGCTGTATTTGCTGCAGCAGTGCAGGTTTCCTTGCCTGCATTGGTGAGGACTTGCCATCTGTGTGGCCATGGATTCACAGAGAGGAAAGCGTGGGCCACTCACGTAGCAAGAGAGCAGCTGCCTAGCTGCACCACTCAGAGGGCCATGGTTGCTTATAGGGGCTGTTGTCCAGTGTTTGTTGCTTGAAGAGGTTAATGTTTTGGGATATAAACTCTTACAGGATGTTCTTTCAATGGGGAGTTCAGCTCTAGTGCTGCCTTTTCTCAGTCATGTTGTTTTGCCAAACTCCCTATAATACTTGGCGTGACGAGAGCATCCAGGGCTGTTGCAGTGAGCAGTTAGTTTGCCTTCTGTAATGTTGTCTAACTATAGGGCTGAAGTTAAGTCTTACAGTTTCTAAAACCAAAAATGAGATCTAGGTGTTGCACAACACCTTTGGTTCTAATTCCTTTTTGTTTTCTTTATCTTTTCTTTTGAGGCGTTCCTTATTATTGCTGTGATCAGTCCTGATTGTGTATTTCTGCATTGATTATCTTTTCTTAGTTAAATACAGGTGTTAACTTATCTCCTCAGCGTTCCTGTGAGGCAAGTAATGAAATCAGATTCCAAACTGAATCCCCGTTTCCCAGGGCCAGTCAATGAGTCATTCTGTGGAGCTGGGACTGTACTGTGGGTGTTCTGTCATCCAGCACAGTGTTCCTCTTCCTCAGCCAGGCGTCCTTCCCACACTGAAGGGAGTAGACAAGCGAGTGCAGCTTCAGTAAAGACAGTTGTAAATGATGAGTTAGCCAAGACTAAAGGTTTTTCCAGGGATGGTGTAACACAGCTGTGGAGGCTCCTCCAATTAAGGCTCTGGTAAATGCTGTTTGCAGAGCAGCAGGGGCGCAAAGTGTGGCTAGCCGGACTAGGGAGGTAATAATACCCCTGTACCTGGCACTAGTGAGGCTGCACCTCGAATCCTGTGTTCAGTTCTGGGCCCCTCAATACAAGAGAGACATTGAGGTGCTGGAGCAGGTCTAGAAAAGGGCAATGGAGCTGGTGCAGGGTCTGGAGCACAGTGTGATGGGGAATGGCTGAAGGACCTGTGGGCTTCAGTCTGGAGAAGAGAAGGCTCAGGGGGCACCTTATTGGTCCCTACAACTGTCTGACAGGAGGATGGAGCCAGGAAGGGGCTGGTCTCTTCTCCCAAGTTACAAGTGATAGGACAAGAAGAATGGCCTCAAGCTGCACCAGGGGAGATTTAGGCTGGTTATTGGGGAAAATCCTTCATCGAGGGTGCTCAGGCATTGGAACAGGCTGCCCAGCACAGTGCTGGAGTCACCATCCCTGGAAGTGTTCAAAACCTGTGTATATGAGGCCCTCAGTGACACAGTTCACAAGTGGTGGCCTTGGCAGTGCTGGGGTACTGATCTTTAATGCTCTTAAATGATCTTTAATGATCTTAAAGATCTTGTCCAACCTAGTTGATTCTGTGATCACCCTTGCAGTGGTTGGGTTACAGTCATGCCTTAGTGTGGCCCCTTTGGCTTTATTAGGCTTTCCTTTCAAAGTCTGCAGAATCTAAGTGTGTGAAATGAGGTATGAGGATAAATGGTTTGAGGTGAGCCCTTCTCAAAAGAGCTCATTCAGTGATAATTTTCACAGACTTCATAATGAGAAATGACCCCCATGTTATCCATAGCTAAAACACTACTTGGTTTTATTATGAGCCTGTGTGCAAATTCACCAGTGTGCTGGGTTTTCAATTCTGGTCCCTCCTGGTGAGCTTTGTTGTGTCTGTTTGCTAATGCCTTACCATGGGTCAAGCACTTAAGCCTTGCACTGCAAAAGGCATTTGAAGGAAGCTCCTCTTGCACTGGTCTTTGTTGCCAAACACTTCAGGCTTGCATTACATCTATTTCTGAACTGGTAAAAGATGACAGTCTGTTCTGACTTGTGGAACATCAGTGGTGCTTGGCTTCTCTGTTTAGAAAAGGTAGAAGTCATTGAGGGGGAAGTCTGAGCAGAGTTGAGCTGTGCAAGAGCTGTACATTGATTTCCTTGGCTTGCTTTTCAGCCTCTGAAATCACATGGTGGGGAGGAAAGAAATCAAGCTGTGCCACTTTCATTGCATCGCGTGCTGCATTTAGCCATAGACTACCACACCTGTTAAATGAAGGGTATCACTGTGTTTAACAGCTTACAAGTGTTGTGAAGTGCTATGTAAATACAGCCTTCCTTAATCACTGACCTCTTGAATGTATTAAATCTCTTCAAGTTTCTCCCTGGATGCTGGCATTCAAAACCAGGGCAAGCAAGACCTATTGAAACTTAATTGGTGCTGGTTTAAGCAGAACAGCTCCTTAATGCACTAAGACCAGGTAAAGTAATTCTTTAGTGCTTTGACATTGTTGTAATTGGCAAGCTTTCCCCAAAGGATGGATTTCCTAGAGTTTTTCTTCAAATAACTACAAAAGGAAGCAAAGGCAGTCCTGTCCTAGACATAGGAATGACTTGCCAGTTGTGGGTAAATGTGGATGCCTTCAGCTCACCTTTCAAAATCAGGGACTGGGCTCCACCTAAAGAACTGTTGTATTCACTGCCCAGTTGCCCTTCTTCTGGCTCCTGGAGAGAGCCCTGTTCCTCCTTGGCCTGTTAGGATAGGAGGAAGGCTGGGAGCAAGATCCTCTGTAGTCAGTGTAACAGCATAGCCTCAGAACCTTGAGTTTACTGTTCTAGTTTCTATGGAGCTATGAAAACAGAATCAGAGAAGAAAGCCAGGCCAAGTCACTGCTGCCAGCTGTTGGTGTAAAATGGTATATATAAAGTGAGTCATCAGCGCATTGCTCTCTGCTTGGTTATGGAAATACAAGAGCTTCAGCGCTTGAGGCAGCAGCATGTTTTATTTGTTCTGTGCTTCACATCCATGCCAAGGTCAGTGGTGTCCTGAGGTCCCACTGGAAAGGTGGTCTCTGTCCTGGTGATGGTTGTGTATGCGTGTGTGTCGTAGGTACAATGTCTGTTGTGTAAAAGCTGGGAGCTTTAGCAGCTAAGCGGGGCTTTCTTAGGTCTATTAAGTTCAAACAGCCTCCACCACACAAGAGCTACAGTCACTTTAACTGACTCCACCAATTTGCTGTTCTGATTCTTGGTGTATAAATGGATATGCTGCATCAGATGGCTTGTCCATTTTCTGCGGCATCCCTTGTCTCTTAACGTATTGAATATTGCAACAGCAATATGAATTTTAGGTTTTGGGTAGCAACTTCTAGCAATGAGGATGTCAAATGGTGTTTCCCATGGTTGTTAATGCACTTGTGAGAATTGGACCTGTTCTGGACATGGCTTCTGGTCTCCACTCAAGTGAAAACCAGTGCCAAGGGAGCAGGCTTTTGTGAACTTGTTAGTGATGATACTGTCTCCCTGAGCAAAGCAGCCTGCACTAGGTCTTGTAAGTAAGACCTTTAGACTCATTTCAGAGTAAGCCTTTAGTCACCTCATCCAGCAGAAGGTAGGGGGGAAGAACTGACTTACAAACATAAATGCATTATGGTTTCAGTCTCCTGTATTGCGCCATTAGTTTTTTAGGAGCGTGGTGGGCTTTAAGAGTCTTTCTGGGTGGAGGATCCCAGGCCCTGCTTTTAAATGTCTCAGCAAACTCCCTGTCCATGCAGTGTTGCATGACTGACATGGTCCCTGCACTGGTTGGCAGAGGAAAGCGATTTCTCTGAGGCAGGGTTTGAACAACCGGATGCATACCAAGTGCACTGAGTCAGGGTCAGTAATTGGTAAGTCCTGAATCACCACTGAGCTCCTCAGGGACGCCGCACTACAACACATGTGCCTCTTCAAGCATGAAAGTTAAGTTCTCTTCGTTACACAGTTCTTGTGTCAGCTTTAATTGGGAGTTTTGTTTCATTTGTCCCACCTGAGGCCATGGCTTGGCTAAAATAGAAACCCTATGTCTTGCCTGGGCTGGCTGTCCTGGGATAGCGCCTCCAAAGAACAAAGTGGCTTCCTTGGAGGGGTTGCTGATTGAAGCAGTTATTCAGACCTATTCCTTCTTCCTTTACCAACTGCATCAGGATATAAATTACAGTGCTTATGATTTTGGTTACGACACTTCCCTTACACTTTTAGGTTACAAATGCTGGAAAACTGTATAAGTATTCCTAGTACAGACTTTATGTATTTCAGTCTGTTCCCTCTTTTTTTCTGCTCATCTTACAGCTGCTCCATCTTTTTGTGCAAACTGATGTGTTTATTTGCTTTCATAGGCAATCTCTCAACTGTGGAAAAGGACTTTAAGTGAAAACCGTTTCAGTTCTGCATGAGCTTGAAGGGATATTGATTACAATGCCTCTTCAGGATTGTCAGGAGAAAGATTGGAATGTCTCTAAAACACACAATGAACTTCTTAGTTCTGATGTTTAACCTTTTTGGAGATCCCTAAGACTTTTCAGTGAACCACTGCTAATTGAAGTGTGTAGGCAACAGACTTGTGATTTGCCTCACTACTTCAGATGCAATCCACAGATCGCCCTGAAAACTACTGCTGTAACCTGTTCCAGCAATAAAAAAGTAAACTGGAGTTAGGGAAAGGAACCAAGGGCCTCGTAATGCAAACTGGATCAAAAAGAGATCTTTCAGATGCAAGCAGAGGCCTCTCTGCATCTTGGAAGTGACTCCCTGTGTCAGTGGGGCACTTTGCTGACAAAGCCACCCATAAATGTGTTGTTTCAGCTCTGTGCGCTTTGTTAGTGGATGCACGTTTTCCCTCTCCTTACATTACTGTGGAGGGAGCATGATCTAACCCAGAGGCATGTGGAAATGAAGCTGAAGTGGGCGCATGTGCGTGCATCACACACTTCACAACTGAAGTTGAGGCTGTTCCCAGTTAAACTTTGCTTTTTCTCTTTCTTCCCTCCCAGGTTTTTGCTGAGCCCTCCATCAGTCTCTTCGCTCTGGAATGCTGCAAGGGCAGAGAGCTGCACTTCAGTGAACCAATCAATTCTGTTTTGAATGAGGACCTGCATTTTTACACTCAGTCTGTGTGGGTGAGAAGTGGATTGTAAGTATGGAAGAAACATTCTCGTCAGTGTTGCACTGTGGCACATAATAACCAAGAGTGCATTTTCTCCCCATTACTGCCTTTTTTTCCTAGGACTTGTTTTACATTCTAACTTTGTTTTGTGACACCATAAAATCCTAAAGTGTGGTTGAATGTTAGACCTACTTTTTGTATCGGGACTCAAAATGAACAAAAACAGGACAGAGGGTATATTTCCCTCTGTAAGAATCATCCTTTTATCCCTATATGTCCTTTTATGTCTATACAGTAAGGAACAATGGAGCCTGTTCAAGTCAGGAACCAGAATTAAATTTTGATTGCTGACTTAGACAAAGACAGGTGGAGTAAACTGAGAGTGCCATTATTAACTGGCTGTAAAACACCAGCTGTAAACTGCAGTGATTTAACTTAAAGCGCTGCAGCGATTTAACTTAAAGCACTGCATTGGTTCAGGGGAGCTTGACATGCTCATTGGCTGCCAAAGAGGTAGCAACTTGTGAGAAGCTCAGGATGGGTCTGACAGCTGGAACAGTCATTTGCTCTGTTGTTAGTCTGACCCCCTCCATGAATGTCAAGGCACACCCAGGATCTTGTGTGAAAGCCATTTTATATCTGCAGAAGTGACCTTCATCCGCGTTTTCCTCCCTTTCACCTTTTGGAGAAGCTCCCAAGTGCTCTGTCTGGGCCAGGTTTTCAGCCTCCACACCCTCAGCAGCAACAAACACCCTGCAGAATCTCATCCTGTAACCGGTGTCCTTCCCGATGTGACACACATTTCCTGTTTATTTAACCTTTTCCCTGCCTTTCCCACATACACAAGGCTGTCATTTTCTTTAGAAGCCTTGTGGGATGACACAAACCCATGCAGAATCTCAACTAATTGGGCTGGAACAGACTGTTCATGGCTTAGGTGTATCTCTGATTCTTATGGTGAGTTTTCAAATGTACCTAGTCTGTTGCCACTTAGAAGTCAAACTCCTTCTAGGAATATCTGTGATAACACTGCTGAGCTCTCCTCTGAGCCCTTGCTGGAAATACAAGGAGTGAGGGATCATCCTCTGCTGTTACTTTGCGGTGTCCCAGGTGAGAGTAGCAAGCAGCTGCTGTCTGAGGCTGAGAATGGCATACACACATCCCCCTTGGTTTGTGCTTGTTTGGAGAAGGAAAGGCCTTCTCCTGGAAGAAAACCCACCTTATTTCTGATGGGAGCATGTAAATGTTCATGCCTTTGTGGAGGTGCTATAGCCTGAAGAACGTCCTGTTGGGGAACGTCTCTTCATGAGCTTTCTCTGCCCTCTCCCGTTGCCCATGCAGCTGGCTGTAAAGGAAGGGTGATGGCTTTGGGACCACACAGGAGAAAAGAACTGAGAGTAAGCACAACAGTCCAGCCTTTTGTCCATCTTTCTCTTTGTTCCTGAGTATCCAACCAGGTTAGCTGCTTCCCTGACTGTGGGAAGGGTCAGGGCAGAGTGGCTGGGCTTTTGAAGCTCTGTAGGAAACGAGCTCCCAGCCTGTCCCCATCCCTCATTTCAGTGAGGTAGCTTCAAGGCTGAGGGTGACAGATGATCATGGGAGGTCTGTGGAATGTCTGTATGGGGTTTGTTTGCCTTATCTGTGATGAAGTGTTCAGGAAGGTGGGTTTAGGAGGGGGTTTGGCTCCTTGCCCCACAGCCTGTTGTCAGCTTTAGACAGATGGCAAAGCTTTAAGTAAATATACTGGCATCTTGCTGCCAGGCCTAGGTTTGGGGATCCTTCCTGACCTCCTCAGTGAGGAATAGCCAGGCCTGGACTGTGATTTGGCAAAGGGGGCTGGGGGCTGAGGTACTCCGAGGTGTGGAAAAGATGGCAGAGGGGAGGCTGCTGGTCAGCGTAAGAGCTGAGATGAGCTTTGCCTGTGTCACTGAATGCCTGAAGCCCAACCTGCCTTCATGTGACTATTACTGTAACAGTTCCTGTGCTGTTTTCTACATATGTCTGCTTTGAAACTGCATTTCAAATGAGGCGCTCCGAGAACATCAGCAGTGAATCTCATTGACTTGACAATTGGCAAGAAAGGAAGTCAGGAATGCGTTAGAAGTATAAGGATCACACGGGTGGTGGTCAGGCTGCTCTCAATACCTGGTAGTCAGGAGGTATGGGGCTTAATTTGAAGAGACAGTGATAGGGGCTCCTTATGAGGCAGTTTATGGTTGGCAGCTTCAGGGTCCTGAGCAGGGCTGGCCGGTGGTTTCTCCATATTAGCAATGGGAAGAAGTAAATTACAGGTGCTGTGAGAGCTGTGGATGCTTCAAGAGTGCACCCATCCCTCGTGTTCTTGGCAGCTGACCTGTAAAACAGGTAATGTGGGGAAAACAGTATTTTCCTTGTGTTTGGATGAGTTAATGAGTCAGGCTTTGGGATTCACTGCCTGCACAACAGTGTCCTATTGATACAAACAAAGACCGATCTATGATCCAGAGGCTGCCTTTGTAAACAGCTACACAATACTTACTGGGCAGATGCCTGGATAACAAGAGAGCTGTATTTGCTTGCGCTTTAACTCCGTGCTAAGGGATTCAACCATGTCCATGGCTCAGATATATTCACTACAGGAAAGTCTGTTGGGATCACTGTGTAGGTTTTGGAGTATTTTGTATGTGTTTTCAGACAATAGCTATAGAAATAGCTATAAAAAGCTTTATTTATAGCAAACAAAAACACCCCACAAGACCCTCTCATAATTGAGATGTACCACCAGGCAAAGAGGGAAGTAGTGCATTCCGGTATGTGGCTTTCTAGGTTCCAAATGCATCCCAGGGAAACCTCCATTAGTCACATCTGGGTTCGTGCAGAGGTTATTTTATTTGCAGGGAAAAACTGGGGGGAGTGGAGTTACAATTGTCAGGAGGACAAACAGAAAATAGGTCTTAATTTAGACTGAAAATGGTTAAATCACTTAAATGGATGGCGTTTTGCAGCGTGGCAACAGAGGTTTGAGAGTGCTACTGCAGGGAGGTTTGGTGGCTTGCAAGAGCCTGAGCCTGTAATTCAGTTCTGCTGTGGCTGATGTGTAGTCTTCTGTGTTCTGTTCCCGTGTCCAGGTGGATTGCATACGAGGGATGTAATTTCTTAGGGAAGCAGATTCTGCTGGAGCCCAGCGAGATTTCTAGCTGGAATGAACACAGTGGCTGGAAAGCAATTGGTTCCCTTCGTCCTGTGAAGCAGGTACTGTAGGACTGTATGAGAACAGTTCTGGTTTTGGGAAGGGGTTAGCGCACAAGTCTCAGCTCTATAACTAAGTATAATGGGGTGCATTGTGCTCCTTAAATCAGGGCAAATGATGACAGCCCGGAGGACCTACAGGAAGATAACTGAAGCAGAAAATTCCTCTAGTGGCAGTTAGAGATCTATATTAGGCTCCAAAAGGGAAATAATTCCTGGTTCCTTTGGAGCCACGTTTTGTTCTTCCTGAATAGCTCATTAGCACATTCTGTAGCTGCTCTATTTTTGGTTTTGCCATATAATGAGAAAACCAATTTTGCATTGCCTTGATTCATAATTAACATAAATGGAAGCAATTTTATTGTGCTGTAGCCTGGATTTCCAAAAGAAGCAACGCTTGTGCATTCCCACCAGGATTTCCCTCTCTGCCTCGCTCCGAGCAATGCCAATTTCAGTCTCGTTCAGAGATTCAGGTCTCAAAACCACACAGTGCTCAGGAGCTTTGTGATAAAAGCCCCTCACTGAAGGAAGAGCAGGTACAATTCTGCCCCTTGGCCTAGTCAAGATGTCTCAGGATGCATCCAGAGCAGTCAAAGCATGTGTTGGTGTGTGTGCCACACACAGCTGTGGGAGGACAGCGTCCAGGTGGATAGGAAAAGGACAGGGAAGCATGGCAGGGAATGTGAGCAGTCGCTCCACTGGGAAAGTTTGTTTCTGCTCTGTTTCTCACAGGCAACTTGTCTCCACTTGGTGACAAATTCTGCTTTATTTTTAAACACTAGATTCAACTGGGAAGCCTTGCAGTGAAGAGAAATAGTCATTAGCACTAGTTATGCATTATTCATTGCGTCCCCCCTCCCTGCAAGGAGATTTTAGTCTAAGAAGTTGATGGCTCCCCGGAATTCTTTGGAAGTGGTAACTAGAGCAGGATGTCCTTTTGGCAAATAACAGTGATCTGTACTGATCTTAAAACCAGAATCCTCTCTTCAGCCAGTAATCTCAAGAGCTTCCGTATTTGGTAGCATCCTTTTTTACACTGCAGCAGTTACACAGCCTGCTTCAGCCACCTGACTGGGACTCATTGCTTTGACTTGGTTTTGATTTGACTTTTAAGACACACTGTAGTAATGCACATTAGTTTATGGGTGCTTGGTGGAGGAGAAGCTTTATTGTCTGTACCTTAAGGTTTGTTTGAATATGGAAAAAAATCCAGGAGATTCAGAACTGCCAGAGGAAAACTATGCTTGACCTGGGCTTCCAGCAGAGCTGTCCTTTATAACTCACTGGTCTTTATCTGCACCAAAATCAGTAACAGAGCAGAAGCTTGAGCCCTACAAAATCTCCTTATTATTTGATTAAACCAAGTAGATCAGGATGCCAAGGTAGCAAGTACCCTGTTTTCTGTGCGTGTTCAGAAGCAATGGTGTAACCCTCTGCTGTATATTGCAGTTAGTAGGGGTGGAAGCTGTTGGATATGTGACTCGGTAAGTTTTGTGTCCTCAGAACAGAAAGCTTGTGGAGTACAGCTCATTTACTGGCCTTGGAGTGAATGAAATGTGCTGAACTAGTTACTTACATATTGCAGGAATTAGTTCTGTAGACACAAATGCATTGTTTTAAACAACTTATCTGCTATTGCTGCTTACAGCTGTCTGTCTGCATGTGAAGAACACTTATTGCTGCTTTACCATGCACATTTGTTTCCAACAAGAAAAATACTTTCTGAAACAGGAAATTACAAACTTTAGAACTGGTGTAAGATGGAAGGGAACCAATCTCACATCCACATCCTTAATCCCTGTGTTATAACTACCTACCTTCATGCTATTTCAGCCAGCAGTGTACCTCAGAGTGAAGAACCGAGCCCAAGGCAAATACCTGACAGTGGCTGGAAGCTTGGCTGATGTAAGAGCAACATCAGTGTGTGCATCCCCATACAATGGCGAGAACACCCAGATCTGGCACTACTGTCGTGGACTCTTGAAATCCAAGGTGAGTCTCCGGATGCTGGAAGTCGGGGGGTTGTATCTCTGGTGGTACTTTCACCTTCGCTTCTTGCTTTTACTGTAGGCTGGCATTAACACTAGGACAGCTTTTGGCCTCTCCCAGGCGTCTTAGACCACTCTTATAACCTACACCCTCCTGCTATGTGGAGGCAGATTTGATCTGTCTGCTTTGGCAAACTGGGCTGCTGCTTTTCACATCTATGGTGTTTCTGGAAGTAGAAACCTGTTTTTTTTCCAAAGTTGTAAGTTTAAGTAAATTTATTACCTCTAAAGAGTTAAGAAGTTCTGTGGAAAGTATTAAGTGTAGAAAGCAGTGATTTTGTATTGACGCTGCTCTTGCTAGTCTGTTATTAATATAAAAGCTGATGATTTGACATAAGCAAGACTTGAATTAACAAAGACCACCCCCTTTGACCAAGCTGCTGGTCAGATGATGCATAATCAATTCCTAGCTTGCTTGCCAGGCTTGGTACCGGCTGAAACCGGATCACTGCGTGGTGCTCAGTACCTCAACAAAAGCAAGTAAGACACAAACACAAGGCTTTTGTGGCCTGGGTCTCATTTCTCTTCTCGTGTCTTAGGCTAACGGCGCCTGCCTGGATGTCATTGGGGGCAGAGATGTGCCTGGGGCCAAAGTGGCGCTCTGGGCAGAACATGGGAGGGACCGGCAAAAGTGGAAACTCAATGATGATGGAACCATCAGTTCATACCTCAGCGAACAGCTGGTGCTTGACATTAAAGGTATTTAAAGGACAAACAAGTAAACCTCACATGTTCCAAGAGCATTTTT